>JBAPGN010002863.1:17500-42685 GCA_037355405.1 Vitis amurensis
ATGGTCAAGAAAATGGTTGCTCTTAAGAATAGGCTTTTGCTTGCTCCCCAGAAATTATTAAAAGTCATAGCAAGATAAATGTCATCTACTGCTCAGCAAAACATTAAAGTTGAATTCTTTTTTCAAAATAATAATAATAATAGTAATGGAGCCTCAAATACAACCAAAACAGGGGATTGGGGTTGAATTGGGAAGATTGCAATTCCAAATTATATATTTCCGATATTACTTGGATTTCTTAATAATAAATGAAAAAATTAACACAAAACCACAAAAGAATAAAGAAATGAAAATGATAAATTAAAAGAACCAAGTAATAGAGACTTTGATTTCTCGAGTGCGAAATCACGAAGGCTGTGACACCATCAGAAAAAAAAAATTAAATAATCTCTACCTTCAGAAAAGGGATTTACTTGTGCTGACTATTTGAAGGAGTTCCCAATATCTTGGTGGCGGAAAATCAGTTAGGGAATCTCACAACTGAAGCTATGAAAAAGGGTTAGGGCCTCTTCGTTCTAGATTTCTCCAGTGATGAAGGCTGTTTCTGGTGAAAAATCATCACAATACCTAGTAAACATAAAGATTCAACTTGCCAATAATATTAAGAGAGGTTATCGACTTGATAGTAGAAGCATTTCACCTGGTTGTTGTTGTCCTCGATGAGGCTACAGATGGGTGTCTACTGGTTGCCATTAAGTTCGTCAGTCATCTTTGTTGTGGTTGCCGATTGCCATTGATTTCGTCAGTCATCTTTGTTGTGGCTGTTGTTGGCAGATTGCAAGGCTAGGGTTCTTATCTATGATATCGATGGTTTGCGAGATGGGAGAGATTGGGAAAATAGAAGTATATATATAGGCATAGAGATAATGACATTTATTAAAAGTGTTAAGGTTGGCAAATTTTACTCTAGCAGACAATGACATTCCAAAAAAGCATCATCTTATTTAAAGCGCCAATGAAACCTTTGAAGAAGATCCAATATTTAGGTAAATTTTGTAAACGTCAATATATTTATTCAAGAAGTGTCCTTGTTAGCCAAATTTCTATAAGTGTCATGATTAATACAATTCCTTGACATTTTTTACCAGCGTCAAGAAAATGAACGTCATTGAATACATTTTTTGTAGTAGTGCTGGAGAAGGATAATACATTGGCACAGGCATGTTTGAAGGGAGAACAGGCAATGAAGCTTCAGAATTAAGGACATTAATTGCTTGTCTTATTGCAGGGCGAAGACTGCAGTCTGGGTGAGCACACCAAAGCCCCACAATCATCAGGCATTCCACTTGTTTCTCATCGAAGTCTGTAGATAGTCATGGGTCAGCTGCTTCAAGAAGCTTTCCTACTCCATAAAGGGCCCAAACCCACTCCACCAATTTGATCTGATTTTCCTTGGCTTTTGGTTCCACAGCAAATTTCCAAAGCAACAACTCCAAAACTGTAGACATCGGTTTCCTTGCCAGCATTGCCTGTCATAAGACATTCAGGAGCCATGTACCCCATAGTCCCTGCCAAAACTGTGGTTTGTGACCCTTTCCCATGATCAACAAGCCTGGCTAGCCCGAAATCACCAAGCTTCGTGTTGAAATCTGCATCCAGCATCACGTTAATTACTCAATTTTACATCTCTGTGCACTACACACCGTTCCCATTCTTCATGTAGGTAGAGCAACGCTGAGGCCAATCCGGTAGCAATTTTGTACCTCATTGCCCATGTCAACAAGGTTTTTCCTTCAAACAAACAAGAAGCCAAACTACCGTTTGGCATGAAGTCGTATGCCAATAGAAGCTCTCTTTTTTTATGGCACCAGCCCATGAGCTGCACCAGGTTCCGATGCCTCAATCTACTAACGATCTTCACTTCAATCTACTGACGATCTTCACTTCAGATGCATACTCCTTTATCCCTTGTTTAGACCCTCTTGATACCCTCTTAACAGCAATGTAGGAGCTCATATTCCGCAAGAAACCTTTGTAAACCCCACCAAACCCTCCCTCTCCAAGCTTCTCTCCCTCTGCAAAGTTATTTGTGGCAAGAACCAACTCTTGATGCGTAAACTTCCGTGGCCCAGTACCCTTTTCAAAATCTTCATCCATGGACAGGTCAAGATCAAGATCTTCTCCCCTTTCCCCACTTAACCTTTTCTTCCACAAGCAAAAGCAGACCAATCCCAACCCAGCCACTAGGGCACAAGTGTTGGGTTTTTCCTCATGTGGAAGACCCAAATGAAGAGCCCAAAATTTAAGGTCTCTTAGGCCGTTATATAAAAGGGTTAGAGGAATCCCTCTTCTTCTTCTTCTTTGAATTTTTTTGCAACCACCGGAGGTAGAAGAAAAAGAGAGTAGAAGGAGAAAAGAGAGAGAAGGGGTAGAACCACCATTTTTGAAGTTAGAGAGAAAAACTCAGTTTTTCTTCACTATCTAGATTTCATCAAAGGTCCAATCTTGCTTCATCTGTGGGCCGATCGACTTGAAATTTGAAGGAGAGGTTCGTGACTCATTGATCTTCAATCTAAACGGTGAAGATCAGATTTAGAGTTCCATACGAATGTCTTTCAGTCTAAGAACAAAGCCTCTATTTTGATGAGTTTTCTATCCGGACAGTTTTGATCATGAGCTTTGATTAAGGTTAATTTGTGGTTCGATTGAGCTGATTTTTGGTGAGCACATTCAAAACTCATTGATCTTTATTTTGAAAAGTAGAGATTGGATTTGGAGTTCGGAATAGTTATATTTCAGTCCAAGAACAATGGCTGTGTTTGGTGAGATTTCTCCATTGTCTTTATGCAAAGTTGTTGAAATTGCCAAGATTAATTTGTCTTGAGATATGGTTGATGTATACCTTTAGTTTTATTTAGAGAGAATTATGTAACACATTGATTATATTAGTGGAGTTTTTAAGTGGCATAAGGGTCCCGTGGTTTTTACTTCTCACATTGGAAAAGGTTTTCCACGCTAAAAATTATTGGTGTTCATATACTTGTTGATTGAGTGAATTCTTGTTGCTCTATTTGATTGATTTCTATTAGGTTCTCACAAGAGGGAATAAAATCTGATTGTGCATTATTTGTGTTTATCCCATCAAAGTGGTATCAGAGCATTGGTTCAAGATAATTTGTGCCTTGTGTAGAACAATGGAAAGCAATACAAGTAGAATTATTACTCTAAATGGCTCCAATTATCATGTTTGGAAAGGAAAGATGGGAGACTTATTGTATGTGAAGGATTATTATTTGCTTGTGTTTGCTTCTGAAAAGCCAGAAAATAAAACTGATGCAGAATGAAATTTACTTCATCGGTAGGTTTGTGGTTATATCAGATAGTGGGTAGATGATAATATTCTCAATCATGTTAGTGAAGAGAAACATGCACGGAGTTTATGGAACAAGCTCGAACAGTTATATGCTCGAAAGACTGGTAACAATAAATTTTTTTTATCAAGAAGATGCTTAGCTTGAAGTATCAAGATGGAACTCCTATGACAGATCACTTGAATACATTCCAAGGTATTATTAATCAGTTGGCTGGAATGAATATCAAGTTTGAGAAAGAGGTGCAAGGGTTGTGGCTTCTTAGTACATTGTCGGACTCGTAGGAGACGTTTAGAACTTCTTTGTCTAACTCAGCCCTAGATGGTATTATGAATATAGATTTGGTTTAGAGTTGTGTTTTGAATAAAGAGATCAGAAGAAAGTCACAGGGTTCTTCTTCACAATTAGATGTGCTAGTTACTAAAAAGAAGGGGAGTAGTAAGAGTAGAGGTCCGAAGAACAGAATTAGAAGCAAAAACAAGACTAACAAGTTAGCCAATGTTGAGTGTCACTATTGCCATTTGAAAGGGCATATAAGGAAGTATTTTTTCCAATTGAAAAGATATATGAAACCAGGAAAAGTGAAGGACAAGAAGAATGACAATGGTGGTGAAGATGATCAAGTTGCCACTACCACTTCAAATTTCCTTAATGTTTATGATAGTGATGTTTTTAATTTTGCTTGCCAGCAAACTAGTTGGGTGATTGATAGCGGTGTCTTAATCCATGCTACACCTCAGAAAGATTTCTTTACATCCTACATATCCGATGATTTTGGAAGTCTTAGGATGGGTAATGATGGCTCAGCTAAAGCCATTGGTATGGGAGATGTGCGTTTAGAGACTAGTAATGGTACTGTGTTGATTTTGAAGAATGTCAAGCACATTTCAGATATCCGCATGAATTTAATCTCCATAGGTAAGCTTGATGATGAAGGGTTTTACAACACCTTTCGTGATAGTCAATGGAAGCTCACCAGAGATTCTATGGTGGTAGCAAAAGGAAATAAGTGTTCCTCATTGTATTTTATGCAGGCAAGGGTAATTGATTCCAGTATCAATGCAGTGGATGATGATAGCACAGTTGAGCTTTGGCACAACAAACTCGGTCACATGAGTGAGAAGGGCTTGATGACTTTGGCTAAGAAAAATATTCTTTCTAGTATGAAGAAGGGATCTTTGAAAATGTGTGATCATTGCTTAGCAAGAAAGCAGACTAGAGTTGCATTCAAAACACACTACCATACAAGGAAGCTAGGTATGCTTGATTTAGTGTATTCTGATGTGTTTGGTCCTATGAAAACAAAAACACTTGGTGGATCTCTATATTTTGTGACTTTTATAAATGATCATTCAAGAAATATTTTGGTGTATACCTTGAAAACAAAAGACCAAGTGTTAGAGGTGTTTAAGCAGTTTCATGCTCTTGTTGAGAGACAATCTGGTGAAAAATTGAAATGCATATGGATTGATAATGGGGGTGAGTATTCTGGTCTTTTTGATGAGTATTGTAGACAACATGGTATTCAACATCAAAAGACACCTCCTAAGACTCCTCAGTTGAATGGGTTGGCTGAGAGAATGAATAGGACACTGGTTGAAAGGGTCAGATGTTTACTTTTGCAATCACAGTTGCCAAGATCCTTTTAAGGTGAGGCTTTGAATACTGTTGTACATGTTCTCAATCTTACACCATGTGTTCCTTTAGAATTCGATGTTCCAGATAGAATTTGGTTAGATAATGAAATCTCTTATGATCATTTGCAAGTCCTTAAATGCAAGGGTTTTGTGCACATTCCGAAATATGAGAGGTCTAAGCTTGATGCTAAGACAAGACCTTGTGTATTCATTCGCTATGGTCAGGATGAGCTTGGTTACAGGTTTTATGATCCGGTGTAGAAAAAGCTTGTAAGAAGCCGAGATGCTATGTTTATGGAATATCATACCATACAGGACATTGAAAATATTGATGCAATAGAGTTTTAGTATAGTTATAATCTGATTGACTTAGATCCAGTTCCTTTGACACATCTTCCTACACAGGTTGAAGATGAAGCACATGATGACCAACATGACATTGGTGATGTTGAAACTCCCACATAGGTTAAGATGGATGATGATGTTCATGAGCAGTCACTAGTAGTAGAAGCTCCACCAGATATTCCACTCAAGAGGTCTACTAGAGATCGACATCCTTCCACAAGGTATTCTATTGATGATTATGTATTACTAACTGACGGGGGAGAACCTGAAAGTTATGAGGAAGCCATGGGAGATGAAAATAAGATGAAGTGGGTTGATGCTATGCAAGATGAGATGAAGTCATTGCATGAGAATCGTTCTTTTGAGCTTGTCAAGTTGCCAAAGGGAAAAAAAGCTTTGAAGAACAGATGGGTTTACAAAGTGAAACAAGAAGAAAACACTTCACAACCATGTTACAAAGCTAGATTGGTTGTCAAAGGGTTTAGTCAAAACAAAGGTATTGATTTTGATGAGATTTTTTCTCTTGTTGTTAAGATGTCGTCTATTCATGTAGTTTTGGGCTTGAAAACTAGTCTTGATTTGGAGATTGAGCATATGGATTTTAAGACTTCATTTCTCCATGGTGATTTAGACAGAGAAATTTATATGGAACAGCTAGAGGGTTTCACAATAAAAGAAAAAGAGGATTATGTGTATAAGTTGAAGAAAAGTCTTTATGGCTTGAAGCAGGCACCGAGGCAGTGGTATAAGAAGTTTGAATTAGTTCTGGGGGAGCAAGGCTACAGAAAAACTACTTATGATTATTTTGTATTTGTGCATAAATTCTATGATGATGATTTTGTTATATTATTGCTCTATGTTGATGATATCTTGATTGTTGGCAGAAATGTTTCAAGAATTGACAAGCTAAAGAAGCAGTTAAGCAAATCTTTTTCCATGTAGGATTTGGGGCCAACAAAGAAAATTCTTGGTATTAGAATTGAGTGAGATAGAGCATCTAAGAAGCTGTATATGTCACAGGAGCAATATATTGAAAGGTGCTTGAAAGATTTAACATGAGCAAAGCTAAAGTGGTTAGTTCTCCTCTAGCTAGTCAGTTTAAGCTAAGCAGCAGACATAACCCTTCTACAGATAAAGAGAAGAAAGATATGAGAAGAGTTTTGTATGCCTCAACAATAGGAAGTTTTATGTATGTCATGGTATGTACTAGACCAGACATAACTTATGCAGTTGGTGTTGTTAGCCGTTTTCTATCTAATCCAAGAAGACTACATTGGGAGGCAGTCAAGTGGATTATGAGATATTTGCGAGGCACTTCCAAGTTGAAACTCACTTTTGGGATTGGGAAACTAGTACTTATTGACTATACTAATTCAAACATGGCAGAGAATGTAGATAATAGAAGGTCTACTTTAGGCTATTTGATGACATTCTTAGGAGGTGTTGTGTCTTGGCAATCAAGACTACAGAAATGTGTTGCACTTTCTACAACAAAGGCAGAGTACATTGCAGCAGGAGAAGCATGTAAAGAGTTGTTGTGGATGAATCATTTCATACATGAGCTCAGGTTTAAGCAGCAGCTCTATGTGGTATACTGTGATAACCAGAGCGCTAAGAATTCTACCTTTCATGTAAGATCGAAGCACATTGATGTGAGGTATCATTGGATGAGAGATGCTCTCAATGACAACTTGTTTGAACTTGAGAAGATACATACCGATCACAATGGCTCAGATATGTTATCGAAGTCCTTACCAAGGGAGAAGTTAGAAGTTTGTTGTTCAATTGTTGGGATGGCGAGTCCCTCCACATAATTGGAAAGGGAGAGATTTGTTGGGTTTTTCCTCATGTGGAAGGCTTAAATTAAGAGCCCAAAATTTAAGGCATCTTAAGCCTTTATATAAAAGGGTTAGACGAAGAATTCCTCTTCTTCTTCTTCTTCCAATTTTTTTGCAGCCACCGGAGGTAGAGGAAAAAGAGAGTAGAAGGAGAAAAGAGAGAGAATGGGAGAACCACCATTTTTGTAGTTAGAGAGAAAAACTCAGTTTTTCTTCACTGGCCAAATTTCATCAAAGGTCCGATCCTGCTTCGTCTATGGGCCGATCGACCTAAAATTTGGAGGAGATGTTTGTGACTCATTGATCTTCAATCTGAATGGTGAATATCAGATTTGGAGTTCCGGACAGTCGTCTTTCAGTCCTAGAACAGAGCCTCTATTTTGGTGAGTTTTCTATCCGGATAGTTTTGATCATGAATTCTGATCAAGATTAATCTGTGGTTCAATTGACTTAATTTTTGGTGAGCATGTTCAAAACTCATTGATCTTCATTCTGAACGGAGGAGATTGCATTTGGAGTTTGGAACAGTTATATTTCAGTTTGAGAACAGTGGTTGTGTTGGGTAAGATTTCTCCATTGTCTTTATGCAAAGTTGTTGAAATTGCCAAGATTAATTTGTCTTGAGATATGGTTGATGTATGCCGCTAGTTTTATCTAGAGAGAATTGTGTAACACATTGATTATATTAGTGGAGTTTTTAAGTTGCCTAAGGGTCCCGTGGTTTTTACTTCTCACATTGGAGAAGGTTTTTCGCACTAAAAATTGTTGGTGTTCATATACTTGTTGCTCGGGTGAATTATTGTTGCTCTATTTGATTGATTCCTATTAGGTTCTCACAAAAGAGGATAAAATATGGTTGTGCATTGTTTGTGTTTATCCTATCAACAAGCACTAAGACTCAATTCCACCGCTAGTCCTATCTTTTTCTCTATACTATTAGAGATTTGTAGCGCTTATGAGCTGAAAAATCGATTTCTTGACAATAATTTAGTTCCCACGATTTAGTGGCCATACAAGGAAGTTAAAACAATGACATTTGTGTTTAAATTTTGGTCATGCTCTACCAATTGTAAGAGTCTAAACAACGTTCAATTATGTGATTACAAGTTAGAAGAGCTAATATGGCAATTATTTATACTAAATGGGCCATAGACCAAGACTTCCACAATCTCTCAACTTTGCCAAAGATAATCAAAAATCATTTATTATATAATCATCAAAGGATCGTGTTTGATTTTGGAAAGTGCTCTCAAAAGGAAAATTTTCCTAAAACTTGTGGTCGTTTAAATTGTTTTTCACATGTTTTAGTCTAACTTGATAAGATTATGGTGCAGTCTCTTATCTTTCTAATCTCTTAAAATTCATTTATGAATCGATGGTGTGGTAGTTTATCCCTCTAATCTCTTAAGTTCATTCCCTCTCCTGTTTAATCTCCTAAAACTCATTATTTTCTGGTTTGTCCCTTTCTAAAAGCTATTTTGTGTTTTGACTAGATGACTTCAAAACTCTCAAGCCTAAGAAATTTTAAACAACTTCATCACAGGATATGGAAACGATGGATTCTAACACCCAAAATCACTTAGGTTGGATTATTAATTCCTATACAAAAATAATAATCTTTGTATACAAAAATATTATACTATAGACCATAGTGGACAAAACTCATTCTAATTTTATCATCGCAATGTGGAGATAGTTGACACATTGAAAATAAACCAGGAACCAAAAGTGACTTTGGAAATTAAGATGCAATTCCAAAAGTTGCTTTTGAATTACAAATGATTTTGAATTTTGCAATTGTATATAAAATGGAGAGTTACAAGTCGTTTTAAATTATTTAAAGGTGTAAAGTTGCAAGTTGTTTTAAATGATACATAAAGACTAACTTTCCATTTCCCATGAGTCCAATTACAATGCTAAATCCATATATTTTATGCTATATTTCCAAAATAAATCATGGTCTCTTATCAAAAGCACATAAAAGTGCTTAGATAAAGCTCACACCGCCAACCCAATAGCTAAGTCATTGGGTAAATCACTGTTTCATCCCCAATTGGTGTACTCTTGATTCCGTCCTCAGACGAGAGTTATCAACAAAATTTATAAACCTAATTCACCATATACTAGGGTAGCATAGCTAGCATAGCATAGTGGTTCTAGGATCGTCCACAGGGATGGGTTTTCATTTCACACCTGATATTAATTTAAAGAATTGGATTGATGCTTTTTCTTTTATAAGTTAGCTTTAAAAGAAAACATCATGATGGTTGAAAAAGGTTTGGTTTTAAGCTAACCAAAAATAGTAACTGAGATTAATTACAAAGAAAAGGTTTCTTGGAGTTTCATGTCACTAGGTTCAGGTTCCTTATACAAAAGGGGAGATTCCGGATCTTTTCCTCACATTGGGGATTTAACCTATAGTTATCCTCCCAACCGGTGTGTTACAATTGCTTCCCATTAATGGTTTCAATGCTAAATCCCTCTCACTAATACATCTTGCAATGGCTTGTACCTCTCACCTAGTATTTGCCTTCCAAGGTGATCCTTAACCTTGGATTACCTTTCAAAAACTCGTAGGAAATAACTAATGGATGTCTCCAAGGAGTCCAAAAGCTTACCAAGTGTTGGCTATCCTAGGCACTCCTACCTTTAAACCACCTCCCGAAGTCTCGCAAGAGATAACTAATGGATCTCTATGGATTGAGTCCGAAAAGCTTACCAAGTGTCGACCCAGGTGATTATAAGGGATTTTAAGTTAACTAAAAATATAAAAACCATTACAGGGTTACAACTTCCTCTTCATTGAAAACTGAAACAAGGAAAACTCCCACTTTTGTATCTGGGTCCCTTACCTAGCTTCATTTAGTCCAAGAAATAAAAAGCCTAGCCACTCATCCTCTGAGAAAACATCCTTAGAGGTTGTTTGGCTAGAAAGAAAATACAATCAAAGTGAGTAGGTAAGGCAGAGCAAAGCTCTGTATATTTCTTACTAAAAATGTACAAGTGATCACCAAGAATTTCTTACGAGATTCTCTGATAAATATTACAAAAATAGATATGTTAAGACATATATAGAAAGATATTTTTAACCCTCCTACTAGATATCCTAAATATATAAAAAGATCTTTAGCTGATTATAAGGATAGAATAGATAATTACACAAAATATCTTGAGGTAAAAATCCAACGGAGTCAGTGCAAAAATATCTGAAGATTACATGAAGATTTTGCAAGTCAGATATGGAGTTGCGAAAATTTTGCAAGGCTGAAAATGAGTTGCGAAATTTTCTTTTGGCTTGCGAAAATTTCACAAGAGTGAAAAGAGGTTGCGAAATTTCCTTCTGTCTTGCTAAAATTTCGCAAAGGGTTGCGAAATTCTTTAGTGTTAGATTCCTTCTCTGATTCTCTTCCTTGCACACTTCATTGATTTGGCAAAGGCTTTGAAGCTCTCCAAAACTTGGATTCTTCATGTAATTTAGCTTCAATCTTGCTTTGCCATGGATTATACCAAGTTTTCCCTCATTCTTGGTTTGTTTTAATGATAAAAAAGCTATAAAAAACATCAAAACTTGACAAAAACTGATTAGTAACACTTGCAAGGGTCCTTAATGTGCCAATTGAGTTAAAAGGTATTAATTAATACTCAAAAGTGTTTAAAAGAGTTTATAAGAAGCTATAAAAGAGCACTTTTTGAGTAGTAATCATTCCCCCCAACCGACATATTGCTAGTCCCTTAGCAATGAAGGAGAGAAAAACAAAAATAAGACAGTAAAATAATTTACAAATTCATACTGATCACTCCAAAAAATCATAAGTAAAATGATTGCAAAGCATACTCTCACATGGATTATTAAAGAAACAAAACCCATCCATCAACAAAAGGATATCAAAAATCTTACCTAATCATAATTCATAAAGAGTAGGCATTATGCAAATTTAAGTAATGAGAGGATTTCCACTCTCCTAGGCTCAATCATTACTCTTCCACAAAAATCTATGTGTTAAGCTTATTAGTTTCTGAATATAGTATTCTGAACTAATCTCTCCTTCCAACCTAGTTCTTTCTCAGCCTTTAGCAAACTGACCACTTCCAATAGGCTAAGAACACACCTCTTTTATTTCATAATTTTTTTCTTGTAGGCGTGTAATGCTTAAGGTATTGTTTTCTAAAGTGTCCATGTAACGTGGATCCATCAATGACTCCCAACCAATCAAGGTTTAGGGCATCAAGCTTTAAGGATCTTTCGACCACTAACTCCTTGGATTTTACCCCAGACTTTTGAGATTGGAATTTAATTCCCAAACACCTACAATATGTTAAACTCCACCTATTCACTCTTGTAATGAACATTGAGGTTGGTGACTCCCAACCAATAAAGGCTTAGGGCACCGAGTTTTAAAGATTTTCACCATATACCCCTCAAACTTTGCTCGAGTTTCAAGGCAAGCAAAACACTTTGTTCTTTTTTATATTTTTTTCAAAGGCTCGTTAACCTTTTATAAGGTGTCCCAACACTATTAAAATGAGGTCAAAGGTATCAAGTCTAAATTTTCCTAAGTTCAGGAGGTGAAATAGTTTTTCATCTTATAAACGAAACCTAAAGTGCATAGTGTGTGGTAAGATTAGAGTGGAAGAAATAAGGTTGAATTCAATAGGAGTTTCAATAATTCATCAACCTTAATAAGCATAATACAAACTTTAATATTTAAGTAAAAATATAAGAATTCAATTTCTCCCATTTCATTTTGAGATTTTTTCCTTAATAACCATGGAGAGTAGAGTAAAAACTTTTAAAATTAAGCAAAGAGTACTATTTTAACAAAATAACTTAGCATTATTAACCAAACTTCCTTTCTTTACTCCCTCCCAACCAAGATCAACATTGTCCTCAATGTGTCAAGATCGATTGAAATATAGGGAGAAAGTGGTACCTCCTGAGTGACATGGAGTTTGAGTCGTATAGGAGAAACCACATGATTCAAAAAAACAAAAGATTAATGAGTAAAGGAAATAGAAAAGAAATTATCAAGTATAAACAAAAATGTATGTATATATTACTCAGAGAAAGTACAATGAGATGATCATGTAATACATTCAATCCCAGAATATAAAACATCAACACAAGTAATAATGTCTACTAATATGCTAAGTAAATACAAAATAAAGAAAATGATCAAGGAACAAGGTTCTCTGGTGGAAATGATGGCTTTGTGGCTGTCTCGTGAGTGGCCTGGGCAGGGACATCTGCTCTGGTGGTCTCTTCAGCTAGAATAGCCTCCTCAGCTGCAGCTATGGGCTCTGATGGTCTCGAAATATCAGTCTAAGGTGGTGGCAGGAGTCCCAGATGCTGCTGAATCTGACGAAGGATAGCAGTATGCTGGTCCTACTAAGCACGTATGTCTGCCATCTGCCGGAATAGAGCATTGTGCGTAGCGGTTAGTGTCTTGAACAACTGTACCATAGCACGAAACTCCATGCCAGATACGGTGATAAAGTCCTCCGATGTAGGAGGTGTAGCTGGTGGAACAGGAGGTGGCCTGAGGCATAGATGGTGCAACAGGGGCGAGTGGAACAGACTCTGTGGGAAGCTCGTCTTACTGTGCCGGCTCAGCCCATGCTAGCACTGGAGATGGTGGCCTGGGTAGTGCTACTTCAGGTGCTGGCTCCGTTAGATTTTTACCTGCCAACTGTGTCCATTAGTCAAGAGTGAAATGCTCTCGACAATGGTGGCGGTGCTCAAGGTGGGGCTCGGTAGGATAGCCCATATGCTCCAATATATAGCATAGGAACCTCATAAATAGCAATGGGATAGTGTCAGCTCGCTGTAGCTTCTTCCTGTGAACTTTCTCCTCAAACTATAGGAGAGGGCCATAACTAGTTGATGTGGCCCAAAATAGAAGCCCTCAGATATCCTGAATAATGCATCCAGGATGGCTCCTCGCCTTTGCACTAGATACTGAAGAGGAAAAATATTGGACTGCAACAATGCATCTACTAGGAGCATCCCAGATGGAAGCTCCTTACGTAGAATGAATGAATCTCCAGAAGTCTTTCTCGATAGAATGCGGACCATGTCTCGCTGAGATATAGGGAACCACTGCTTGAAATGTGCTGGATCCTCTGGTTGAAATGGAATATGGAGAGCCTCAGCAATGTGCCTAACCTCTAAGATACCCTAGTGCTCGTCAATGCTGAAATGAATGGCGGTGGGACTCTGGGCGCCTTGAGTACTCATGGACTGATAGAAGTCCATCGCCACTCTAGGGTAGAAAAACTCCCTAGGAGTCATAAGGCGCTCGAGATGGTACCTCTGAAGCAGTCCAAATGAATCCCGAAGGTCTAGCTACTGCCGCATAGCCTCAATGTCGAAATACAACTCAGAATGAAATGGTCTGGCTTTACAATCTAAATTGCCCTCAATGGGCTGCGTGGTAACCATAGATCTCTTGATGATGGCTTCCGGAGCAATGCCGAAAGGATGCTAAGAATCCGTTGGGGCCTGAGGTTCAGGCTGTGAATGGCTAGACGTCTCTAGGGCCTGAGGTCCTGGCTCTTTTTGGTGAAATGCGGTGTACTGATGGCTCAGGAGGCGGAGAAGTTGGTGGTCTCCGTGTCGAGTATCAGCGCTGAGGAGGGCTAGAGGGTACCCCACCCTTAGAAGACAGAACGGTCAGTGTCTGAGGGGCTTGAGATGAATCTTGAGGAGAGAAGGGGATTGGCCTAGCCTCGCGAGATACTGACGGGTTTGTATGACCTCCTCTGATGCGCGCCATGGTTGAAATGAGGAAAGAAGTGAAGGTTGCTTCTTCAAATTGGTGGTTGCGGGGCATGGAATGGAGAGAAAACTGCTTCGCAAGGTGGCGTTGAGCTTTTCATAATAGAGAATGGGTCGTGCGAAATAAACAAAGGCTTTGGAGGTCTTTAAATAGGATTTTAAAATGACCTTTGGCTTTCCTACTGACCGTTGGCTTTCCCACTGAGGCTGTTGGAATTCACAAGATTGCGAAATGAGTTTGCATAGGCTTTTTAAATTTTGCATGGGTTTCGCAAGGTAAAAACGAGTTGCGAAATTTTAGCAGCCCTTGCAAAAAAAAATTCACAAGATAGACTTGGAGTTGCGAAATTTTTGCAAGGCACTTGTGGGGTTGCGAAAATTTTAGCAAGACAGATTTTGAGTTGCAAAATTTTCGCAAGACGGATTTTGAGTTGCGAAATCGCAGGACATTTGTGGTATTGCGAAATTTTCCCAAGGCACTTGTGGTGTTGCGAAATTTTTGCAAGGCACTTGTGGTGTTGCAAAATTTTCGCAAGACGCTTGTGGAGTTGCAAAAATTTTGGCATGCCCTGCGAAATGCTCTATTTTTCCTCTATTTTGGAATTCCCCTGCATTTGATCAATCAAAAATTAAATTAAGTCACAATAAGATAAAATTAAAACAAAAAATTTCAATTGAAAACATATATTAAATCATTAAAACTTGAAATTAACATTAAAACAAAAAATAATGGACTTAGTGTCTTCTGACAGACTAAGTCCATCTACTCATTTGTCTTTTTAAGCTTGATGTGGTTCAAGGAGCTTGATTTCCTCATTGTCTCAAGAAAATGGCTCCAGGAATGGCTTAAGATGTTGGCCATTGACTTTGAAACTCCCGGTGTTGTTGAGTAGCTCTACTACTCCATTTGAATACACTTGTTGGATAGTAAACGGACCTATCCACCTTGATTTCAACTTTCCCGGGAAGATGCGGAGCTTAGAGTCATAAAGCAACACTCTTCCCTTCTGGAATTCTTTGCAGGAGACTAACTGATCATGCCACTTTTTCAATCTTTGTTTTGCAATGTTTGAATTCATGTAGGTGTCATTTCTCAATTCCTCCATCTCATTAAGGTCTAGAAATCTCTTCATGTCTGCTCTGTTCAAGTCCATGTTGAGCGTCCTGATTGCTCACTAAGCTTTGTATTGCACTTCAACGGGAAGATGGCATGTTTTTCCATATACTAGGTGATAGGGAGTCATTCTAAGAATGGTCTTGTAAGCTGTTTTGTACGCCCATAGAGAATCATGAAGCTTAACAGACCAATCTCTAATGCTGGTATTCACCACCTTCATCAATATGTTCTTGATCTCCTGGTTTGCTAACTCAACTTGCCTAGAAGTCTGAGGGTGGTAAGGTGTAGCTACCTTATGCTTCCCCCCGTACTTGGATAAGAGAGTTTCGAACGGCTTGTTACAAAATTGAGTACCCTCATCACTGATTATGGCTTTGGGTACTCCAAATCTGGAGAAGATGTTCTCTTTGAGAAATCTGAGAACAACTCTATGATCATTTCGTCTACACAGGATTGCTTCAACCCATTTAGAAACATAATCCACTCCCACCAAGATGTAGGAATAGCCAAAGGACATAGGAAAAGGTACCATGAAGTCAATGGCCCAGACATAAAAAATATCAAGTATTAAAATGGGGTTCAAAGGCATCATGTTCTTACGTGTTAATTTCCCAAGCCTCTGGCATCTGTCATAGCTCCTACACATGGTGAGGGCGTCTTTGAAAAGCGATAGCCAGCAAAAACCTGATTGCAACACCTTCATAGTTGTCTTTTAAGAAGCAAAGTGGCCTTCACATACGCTTTTGTGGCAATGACTGAGGATCCCCTGTTGTTCTTGCTCAGGGACGTACTTTCGCATTGTTTGATCTGCACAATATTTGAATAGAAATGACTCTTCCCAATAGTAGGCATGAATTTTTGTAAAGAAGTGCTTCTTATCTTGTGTTTTCCACTCACTTGGAACTTCTCCAGTAACTAAATAGTTAGCAATATGAGCATACCAAGGAGTGGCTTCTATCAACATGAGTGACTCCTCTATAAAATCTTCATTAATTGGCAAACTATGAGAATTATGTGCAATGGCTAGCCTTAACAGATGGTCGACTACCATATTCTCCGCATCATCATGGGCTTTCTCTCGTCAACCACACCACTTTCCTCGGGTGCCTGGACCTCGACACTCCATCCTTTCCGGTCCGCGATCTACCTCTCGTCGCTCGTCATGGCGCTACCAGCGTAGACTATTCGATCATTTTTAACAATTTTCTTTTGTTTAGACCACATTTTTACAATATCTTTATAAGGAGACTCATGAACCCATACTAATCAACCTAAGAACAAAAAAGGATTCCTTTGGAACTGACTTTTTTCTTTATAATTTAGGTATCGTAATTCTTAGGATAAAAATTATGGTTTATTGCCATTGCAACTTCCATAGTGCTTCTTCAAATGCAAAATCGGTCGGGTCTAACTTTTGCGTCTTTAGCTTAAAAATCTTCTCTAATTTTTAATCTAAAATAAAATAAAAAAAAATATTTTTTCAATAAAAAAATAAAAATCATTGGTATTTAACCTTTTATATTAAATTTCAGTTCAAAACAATATGATGTACTACCTGTTTCAAAAAAAAAGTAATTTATAAACCGCAAGGTTAATAACTTAGTTTTAAAAAATATTCATTGGAAAACCATAATCACAGACCGTGGTTTTACCAAACATAACTTAAAGGGACGTCGTTTGTAACCATCAACCATCAACTAAAAAATCATGAGAATTTTAAGAACTATTATGTTTCTTTCTTTTTAATCATTGTGGTAAATTATCGGATTGTACCACGACAAATTTCTTATACTCCGAATTTGACCAAATTTTCTTCTCAGAATGTACCTAGGATCTCACAAAGTTATAATTCCTTTGAAAGTTAGGTTTTCCCCCCTTTCTTGTCTTTTAATTGAAGATTGATTCTTGAAGCAAGGATAGATCTATCTAATCAGACCATTGCTATTTGACATCTTGGTGTTTGTTCTCAACACAATCATTTCAAGTCTGGTGGTAAATGAAAACCACAATAAAAGACCCCACCACTAAGATAAGTTTCGGCCAGATATTTTGTTGTCTTATTGCGAACATATTATATATCTAACAAACCTATATTCAATTCTCTTTTTCTTTTGGTTTGTGTAGTTTCTTTTCGATCATTCAAAAATATTTTTGCTCACTGCAATAAATAGATCAATAATACCGGCTTTCCATAAATTCTCTTATGCCGACAAGAACAACTCCCATATAATTTTGCATAAGTCTACTAGCATCACTATTCTCTATTCCAACTTCAAAGGGCAATTTTTTGCCAGTTTTGGGAGCTCTCACTATTGGAAAGTGGTTTTACTCCAGGTGATAAACTTTCAATTCTATCAAAACTATTAACACCGTTGACAATTCTAAATTATTCCACCATACAAATTTTTTTAGCATCCTCTTTACCAAATTATGCTTCATAGGAGAGAGTTTTTGTCTTACAAGTTACATTGAGAAATCTTTGATAAATCTCCCTATAGAACCCAGCGTGGCCAAAAGGTAATTTGCCTTATTCTTTTGACAGTTCCTGCTTTGGCTTTGTTGGGGCACATTTTGGACAATTTGGAAGCAGATATCAACCTTTTATGGCTATTTGATCTTACGTTCAATGCCTTTCTCTTCATCTTTAAGATAATATGAGCCCAAGGACAATCCCTTCGGATACCATGAAATGAAACATTTCTTTCCCAGTCCTCTCACACAGTCACCAAGATCATCTTTCAATGCATATCGGTTCAGCATAACTGCTATCCAAAATTGATTTCTACAGCATTCTGTTAAAACGCACTTCCCATAATATTAAGTGATATCATATCCATAAGACTTCCATAATAATGCTCCACCATATCACTGAAAATTGCTTAACATGCATTTTTTGGGTGTTTTCAAAGTGTTGCATTGCATAAGCCAAATTAAGTGAGCATATCTTTATTTTACTTTATTTTTGCATAGGTTTCCGAATGGATCAAGGGTGAAAGTTGGTAATTCTCGGCTAGTCTTAAATTTTGAACACAAATTAACAGTAAATTTTCTATTTGAAAATACTTGGAGTAGGGTTTATTAGCCATCCATATAAGAAAAATAGAAATGTTGATTGCCTATAAGACCCCACCTCTCAAGCACATATGATTTTACAACAAAGGGCAATGGTTGGGAAAGATAGGTCTCTTTTCCTTGTAAAATTACAAGGAAAAATAACATCAACTTTCCATATATCTAATAATATCTCGCTCTTTCAAACCTTGAAGTATGAAGCATTTGTAGTAAACTTCCTCTCTTTCTTATACAATTTTGCCAACCACATTTTTGTGATACCCTTTGATATCTTTTTGCACTGCTTGCGTAACGACCTGCAACACCCATATGTGGGCTAAAATACTGAATATTTGAGAGAACTGATGATACCTTTGGCACTGAACTAGCTTAAGCACCATCAGCTCACACCACCTCTTGCATGTGAGGGTTACAATGGCTATTCTCATGGCGGTTGGACAAACTGGCTTAGCTTCTTCATATCCATGTATATTTTATAGTGGATTTTTAATTCGAGTACTATGCATAATAGGGTTTATTAGCCCTTATAGATTATAGAAATGATTTTTCCCACTTGCACTATCGCACTTTCTTTACTGGCATCTTCCTTTGAGGATTTGTTCAAGTAGACAATTACCTCTTAGTAAGTGGTAAGAGTATGGAATTTTGAAATTTATAACAACATGGTGCTTTGCTTGTTTTCGGTCTTTTCCAAAGTATGAACTTTATACTTTCAACTAACCATTTGGGTTAATGAGAGCTTTCAGAATAGAAGATTAAGGAGGAGCTTCCTATTCCTAACAGGCTTCATGTTTCTCACACCATTCATTATTGAATAAAGGTGAGAAATGTGTCTTTCATTCGTTTCTGTCCAATGGAGGATGATTCGTCCCTAATTCTGATCAACAAAATAACACCCACAGCTTAGCTGTGCCATTTGGTTTTTTCTTGCCTCCGGCAAGCCTTTAGCCATTTGTATTTACGTGCCCACAAAATTGGTGTCTACAAGCTTTGATTTTCAATGTCCAGATTTCTGTGTTTCTTTTCAAATTCCTTGATTTGAGGAGTTTAAAATCAACAAAATGTTATATTATTTCTCTATACCTACTACAGGGAGTAACACTAGGTGCAAAGACAAAGCTACAATAGCATAGTGGCTCTAGGGATCAGTTCCACGTAGGATGGGGCCATTTTTCATTCTACTAGGAGGTTGAAAGGTTTACTTTTAATATTCAAATGATTGAATTGTGGTTGCACCTATATTTTAAATTTTTCATAAGGTAGCTTTACAAAGAAAGCACAAAAGAATGATTTAACAATGGAAAAAAGGTTTTGGTTGATTTAACTAACCAAAAAATTAGGTAACTATCGAATTTTTACTTACTAAGAAAAAGTGTATTCCTTGATTTTTTTTCCGAATCACCGATAGGCTAATCTTTGCAGATTCCTCAACCAATAAAAGGGAGGCTTTTCCAGTTTCAACTTTGTTTCCTTTTATCTCGTATTAGTTTTAGAATTATAACAAATTAGTTTTTAAATCCCTCTCTCTCAACCTTAAATATTGAGGTTTTGTACAGATGCTTCCCATTAATGGGTTCAAACACTAAATCCCTCTCACTGATGCATCTTGCAATGGCTCATACCTCTCACTTAGCACTTGCCATTCAAAGTGATCTTTAACCTTGGATTACCTGTCAAAAGCTCGCAAGAGATAACTAATGGATGTCTCCTAGGAGTCCAAAAGCTTATCAAGTGTTGGCTATTCTAGAAAATCCTACCCTGAAGTCACCTACCAGAGGCTCGCAAGGGGTAAACTAGTGCATTTCCATGGTTGGAAATCACTTGCCTTACCAAGTGTTGACCCAGGTGAATTAAAGTCGTTTTAAGTTAACTAAAAAGATAAAAACCATTAACGGGTCACACTTGTTCTTCATTAAAAACTAAAACAACAAAACTTCCAAATGATGCATGTGGAAACTTACCCGACTTTCCTCACTCCAAGAGACAAAAAGCTTAGCCTCTCATCCTCTGAGGAAAAATCCTCAGAGTTTGGTTGGCTAGAAAGAAAAAGAAATGAAAAATGAAAATATATATGAAAAACAGAGCAAGTGCTCTGTTCTTTGATTCTATATATGATATATCTGAGCCTCCCTTACAGTGTTTACAAGAGAGTTTATATAGGAAGGTAATTTACCCTTCCTTGGATACTTCCTATCTAAGGAATTACATGAGTGGCTGAATACAAGGAGAAAATGGAAATTTATACAAAAATATCTGAAGAAAAATATCCAAAAGAGTCGGTGCCCAAATATCAGGAAGCTTCAGGAACCATTTCGCAGGAGAAAATGGTGTCTGCGAGATTTTGCAGACACTCAAGAGGGCTGCGAAATAATTTCGCAACACCAAGCTATCTTCGCAGGGCTGCGAAATTGGCTTCCACCTTGAGGTTCTCAGTGTTCCAGCTTGCGGCATGTATCGGGTAGCTTCAGGAGGAATTCCATAGCACTGTACAAAAAGGCTGCGAAAATCTCGCAACAAAAGGCTGATTTCGCAACACTTTGGAGTGATCAGCTTGCAATGGCTGTAACTCCTTCATTTCAACTCCGAATCGCACACCATTTGAAGCATTGGATTCTTCACTTCCTGAGATTTGAAATGGTATATAGAATGTAGAAAATGGACATCGGGAAGTTCTCCAAAAGTGCGAAGGAAGAATGAAGCTGCTATCCCCTGTTTTTCTTCACTCTGTTTTCCTCTTCTCCTTTGCTCTCTCCTTGCATTCCGGATTTGCTTATGGCAAAGGACTTCAAAGCTTTGGTTCTTCATGTTCTTGAGCTTTTCAAAATCTTTGCCATGACTTATCCAAGCAGCTCCTCCATCATTTGGCATGCTTTGGTGATCAAAATACTAACAAAAACACCAAAACTTACACAAAATGAGTAAAATTGCTTTCAAGGACCCTTAACATGCCAATTGAGTTAAAAGGCCTAAACTACTACTCAAAAGTGGTTAAAAGGATTGATTATAGGCTAATCAAATAGCACTTTTTGAGTAGTAATCAGGAGGCAAAGTAGCAAGAAAATATAAGGGTTCAGGTAACCCTTCATCAAGATCCCCAAAACTCTCGTTCAAATCTTCTAGCATCTTCTGATCACAATGCTCCTCTACTAAGTTGTCAATCATGCACACCTCTTCTGGTCCTTCTTCTTATCCCGAATGGAATTGTTTATTGCACATGTAGGAGATATTGAGCTCCAACGTCATGTTGCCAAATGTAAGCTGCATGACTCCATTCCTACAATTGATGATAGCATTTGATGTAGCTAGGAATGGTCTTCCAAGTATGATAGGAATATAGTTAGTTCCTTTGGCGACCGGGTCCGTATCAAGAACAACAAAATCCACTGGGTAGTAGAATTTATCAACTTGAACTAAGACATCTTCAATCATATCTCTTGAAATTTTCACAGATCTATCTGCTAGAGATAGAGTGATTGATGTTGGCTTCAACTCTCCAAGTCCCAATTGCTTATAGATAGAGTAGGGTAGCAAATTCACACTTGCTCCCAAGTCTAACAAAGTTTTCTCCACACATGTCTGTCCAATCATCACTAAGATGGTAGGTAGCTCGGATCTTTGTATTTCACTGGAGACTTGCACTGTATAATGGAACTTACTTGCTCAGTTAAGAAGGCCTTCTTACTCACATTTAACCCTTTTTTTTATAATGCATAAGTCCTTTAGGAATTTTGCATAAGTTAGAACTTGTTTGATCATGTCTAGCAAAGGGATATTAACTTTCACTTGCCTCAACACTTCAAGAATTTCTAATGCGTTGTTGATTCCTTTTTTGCCATGCAAAGCTTGGGGGAATGGTGGAGGCGTGTGCTTCTTTATCATTTCTTCTTGGTTGATGGTCCTCTTTGGTTTTTAATTCATAGTAGCTTCAAGGTCCTCCTTCTTTGTACTATTCTCTTTCCTCTTTCCTTTGATTTCCTTCCTCTTCTCTTTCTCTGCTTTCACTCTCTAGTTCTTGCTCAGGCTTAGATGTAAGTAGATCAACCTCTTTACCACTCCTTAAAGTGATCACTACTTTGACTTCCCTCAGCTTTGAAGATTCTCCCTCCTGAGCGTCCACTTCATGGATACCCTTGGGATTTTGATGAGGTTGAGAAGGAAATTTTCCTTTCTCTTGCACTGTGTTGAGATTGGTAAGCCTTGAGATTGAGTACTCGAGATTATCTATCTTCTAAGATATATCATTTTGCATTCCATCCATCATTTTGTGTTAAAGTACTCTTTACACTGTCAATTCTTTGACTGAGCTGAGCATTGATGGATTTTTGGTCTCCAACAAAATCTTCCACGACCTTGCTAAGATTTACAATGGCTTGTTCAAGATTTGAGGCTTGCGGGGGTGCTTGGCCAAGTTGCGTGTATTGGGGTGCCCTTGTCTTCCAAGGGAAATTCGGATGGTTTCTCCAATTGAATTGTGGGTGTTTCCATATGAAGCATTGTTATTGGAATTAAATTGTCCAAGAACATTTGCTTGATTACCAAACATTTCTCTCACAATTGGCATCGTAGGACACTCCTCCACCAAGTGCTCAAAAGATTGACAAATTGAACACATCATAGCTTGTACTGGTGTTTCTGAAATGGCCTGCACTTCTAGTATCTTCTTCACTTCAAGCTCCTCCAATCTTCTTGCCATAGCTGCAAATTTCGCTTTCATATCGGTATCTTCATTCAAAGTATACATTCCTGTTATTGTGCGAAAGTTGTTGAGTCTTGGTTTTTCTCCCCTGTTTTCCCTTGTTTTCACCATAACTTCGATTTTTGCAAGCATCATACCTACATGAACACTATAAAACTCATCTTAAAAACATATTAAAACTAAATTAGAGGTAAGAATTCAAACTAAAACATGCATAAATTTAAAGAAAGCATAGAATTTAAATGAAGCTGATAGCATGTACCCCAAAAAAGAAGATGAACTATTTAGCTCATCCTCACTCACACACCCACTTCATGCTGAATTCCCCCTAGATCCCAAACAAAAATTGGCATCCTTCCCATTTGGTCCAAGGGAATTCGTTTCTCTTCTCTTCCCCGGAGAAGTGGATGCTTTAAAGGGTTCAGGTAACCCTTTATCATCTTGAACCTTATGATTTTCAATGGAAGGTTGGTCCATAGAGTTGTTATGGCAATCCCTCACCAAAGTGTCGATCTTCAACACTTTCCTTGATCTTTTTGCATTGGTTCCTTGAAGGTTATGGTGAGGTTGAGGAGGAAGCTTCATGTTCCCCTTTGCTATGTCGAGATTGGTGAGCTTCTCAATGGAGTCTTGAACTTTTTCTATCCTTAGTGATAGATCATTATAAACCCCCCTCCATTCTTACATTTATTGAACTCTCCAAATTATCAATCTTTTCATTAAGATGAGAGTTGATCTTTTGTTGCTCACCTACAAAGTCCTCCATGACTTTGCTTATCTTCAAAATGGCTTGCTCCAATGAAGATGTACTCATTGATGGTTGAGGTTGAGGTTGGGTTGTAAGGTTGGGATGGTTATTCCAACTTGAGGTCTAGGAGCTTTGGTAACTGTACATGTCTCTCACAGTTGGAATGGTAGGGCATTGATGCGACTCATGGTAGCTTAGCTTTAAAGGCGTATCAACAAAATTTATACCTTAAATACTATTGCTAAAGTAGCCAAGCTACTATAGCATAGTGGTTCTAGGATCGTTCACTAGGAAGGGTTTTCGCAAACACTAGTGATATTCAAATTAGGAAAATAGGTGATTTTCTTATGGATGTTAGCTTTAAAAGAAGATGTAAATGTTTTAGAAAGATTTAAACTAATTTAAGCTAACATTAAAGATTAAAATGAAAGGGTGTAAAAACAAGTTTCTCAAAGATAGGATACCTATGCTTTGGCTCTTATGCAAATTGGAAATCTCAGGATAGGCTCCTCGCATTGGGGTTGCAACTATGGTGATGCTTGCTTCCCGAACCGGTATGGTTTTAGCAAATCAAGTTTTAATCATTTAAAATGAAAAAACAGATGGTAGTGAATTTCCATCAATGGTTATTTACCTTTAGACTTCCTGTTGAATGGCTCGTAAGAAGATAACTAATGGTCTAATAGCCAAAAGCTTACCAATATTGGCAACTCAAAGTCATTCCATAGTATAAAACTCACCTTTCAATGGCCATTGAAATTGGTTCTAACGAATTAATGTAAAAACTTGGAATTGAAAACCTCACCTTCCAATAGCTCGTAGGAGATAACTAATGGATAGAAATCCAAAATCTTATCAAGTATTTGGTCCTTGGGAAAGTTGTCTTAAAGGAAATTAAAAACCAAACTTTGCATTAATGAACCATTAATGAAAACGATTACCTTACTTTCCAGTGTGTCGAGAAATTTCCATGGGATTGCATCCAAGTCATCACATAACATCCATACTTTGAGAAACTAAAAGTTTTAGCCAATCATCCTCTGAGGAAAAGCCCTCAGAGGTTGTTTGGCTACTAAGAAAATAGAAACGGGGAAGAACAGGAGAAGAGAGAAAAACAAAGCTTTATATATTTCTAAGTTAATGTACAGAGGATCGATCACCCCAAATATCCAATATGTTTTGGAGGCATTGTGCACCTCTATATATAGCAAAATTACAAGATAAAGCCTTATGTCGGCTGAATACAAGTTTACAAAAGGAATTTACACGAGAAAATATCAAGCTAAAAATATCTGGGAAGTCGATGGTGCGTGCGTGGAGAAACAGAGGAAATTTTCACAAAGGGAAAGATGAAGGGTCCAAATTTCGCAAGGTGAAAAGCCACTTGCGAAATTTCACAAGGTGGTTCTTCATGGTGCGAAATTTTGCCATTTCGCACCATGAAGAAAATCTCCTTGCGAAATTTACCTTGTGAAATAGTGTTCCCATGGGCTGATGTTGATTGTCTTCCAATAGGCATAATTCTTTCCCTTGATTCTCAGCTCAAATTCGTACATGGCTTTTAAAGCTGGATTCTTGACTTCCTGAGCTTTATGAAAATGTTAATATTCATGTAGAAAATGACTTCGGAAGAGTTGCTCCAATAA
>JBAPGN010002864.1:0-44330 GCA_037355405.1 Vitis amurensis
ATTAAACCACACATCCCTCACCAGTCCCCAGCCTCTACTAAAAGAACCACCCTGTAGGCCTGGGTATGTCCCTAAATCTTGGTGCCTCCCACCTCCCATTTCAACCCATTCTACTTTCAGAAAACCTAAATAAGCTTGGCCACAAGCAGGAAACACCCCCACTAAGCTCACCAACCCAAATTCTCTACTCCAAATGTTAGTGCTTCTTCCCCTTCCTTATATATGCAACCTTACAATGACAATTGGCATTCTATTTTGGCTTCCCCATTTTTCTTTGTTGGCCATTTGCTTTTGCAGTGTTTCAATCATTGCGATGGAGCATTATGGTGGTGTATTGTAGCCAGCTAGCAATTAACATATAAAGGAGTTGTTAATTCTTTGAAATAGGATTATGAGTTCAAACAAACAAATACCTTTTACGGATCAAACAAATTGTCACACTGAGTTGGGAGGCTCCGATATTATTTATAATAACCTATTCCCTCCCTCTCTTCCCCTTTCCCTTTCTCCTCCTCATATAGACATTGACCATTCTAAGAATCGTAAGATCAAACAAACAAACATCTCATATAGGACCAAATAAAATCCTATATATACCAAATTGATGATCGGTTTTGATACCAATTTTAGTGATCCACTATTGATTGTGTGTGTCTACATGATTAAAAGATTTTATTTCTATCACATAGGATTGTAGAATAAAAAATCAATAAAAGGATTATACCCTTTGATCTCTAAAAGAGACTAATCCACGATTTTAAAACATATCTATATAGTTAAAAGAAACTTATATATATGTAGTGTCAAAAACCTTTTCATCTATTCAGTATGAAACATCAAAATTAATAATCAAGATCTTAGGAAGGTTGTTAATTAGATGATAACTAATAAAAACACTAGCACAAAATTCACCCATAAGATGGGGAGAGGAAATGATGCAACAAATTGATATTACTTTCAAAAAGAAAAAAAAAAGGGGGGGCCACTACTCATCAAGATCTTGGGAGGGTTGGTAACTAGATGATAATTAAGGAAAACTACACCACAAACCAAAAGGAAAATGTGCGCGAACATACCATATAATAAGCATCAATTAAATAAGCCTCCACTAATTAGCAAACAACAGTAATCTAACTAGTTCAATCTCTCAATAAGTGCTCCCCTTTCATGTACTCAAATTCCAACACTCTTTCGACAAGAAACATGGGGTGCCACTAAAGGTCTATTTGGAAATTGTTTTTGAGAATAATTTTATATTTTTCAGAACAAAAAATACCTTTTACAACCAAAAACTATTTTCTATTCTTAAAAATAGAAAACAAAGTGTTTTCAAAGAACATCTTTTAGTTATTTTCTATCGTTTTTATTTGTTTTTCGATGATTATTTTAAGAAATAATTATACAAACATATAGAATAATTAAAAGTAAAATACATTTAAAAATTATTTTTAATACATATTTAAAAATGTTAAAAATGAATTAAAAATATTTTAGGTTTTTAAATAAACTTTTGTTCTACAAAAATCACAAAAATAGTTTAAATATTTTCAAATAGTTTTAAAATTGTTTAGAAAACAGTATCACTAAAAAACAGACCGTAAAACTTCGTCAATGATGATAAAGTTGTCTATTTCTCTGTAACGAATACATATACTGTGCGTTAGTGTCATTTTAAATACTAATGCAGTTCACACAAATATAAATAACCATTATTATGAAAATGATAATTTACATTATTATGAGAATAGTAAATTCTCTTAATATGCTCCATATAATGGTTCTATTTTTATTTTTATTTTTTATTTTATATGAAAGTTAAAGACATTTGCATATTTTCTTTAACATAAGAAAAATGTATTTAATCACTACGAATTAGCTATGATGTTGCAATTTAAATAAGTTGGAAATGATTGTTTAACCTAATTAAAAAACAATCAATTTAGGTGTAATTTAATCTGATTTATAATCTAAGCTATTCAATACAAATCCAATTTAGTCTTATTTTCTTAATTAAGATTGGATTCAATTTGAGCTGATTAGGTTATATTGAATTTCATTGGATGTTGATTCAATAATTAACGTAAAATATTATATACACTTTATGTGGAACTGAAATAATGATATGATTTAAATTTAATTTTGAAATTTTTTTTTCTATTTAAGGAATCGAAAAAGAAAATAAAAAAATATATATGTATCAATATAAATAATCTTAAATTATAAATGCTTATTAAAAAAATTAATCTAAGAATGAGAATTGAAACTCTATGAAGCATCTTCCTTCAATTAGGCTCAATGGTGTAGAGCGATTGATCGTCGACCCTGATAGGATTTGATGTATCTAAATAATTGTAAGTTCGAGATACTAAGGAAAAATTTAATTGTAAACCCAATTTAAAATATCTAAAAATAATTGTCCAACATCCTTTTAAAATCGAATTCAAGATCGAGGTTTCATGTACTAATCCACATAAATTTACATCCCTACATTTTTAATTAGAATGGAAGTTGTTAGGAGCTCCGTCACTTAAATGTTAAAAATAATTGTCCAAATCCTTTTAAATCGGATTAAATCGAGGTTTCATGTACTAACCCAATAAGTTACATCCTACATTTCTAATTAGAAGGGATGTTGTTAGGAGCTCCGTCAATGCCTTATTTCATATGTTAAAAATGTCATTTTCAAGATAGGAAATGGTGTAACAATTCAATATTACTAAAAAAAGGCGCCACTACATCAAGATCTTAGGAAAGATGTATAATTAACAAAGACTCCACCCCAAACCAAAAGTAAAATGTGCACAAGGTGGTCACAAAAAAGCTTCTAAATTAAGTTATAATGCCTTCCACAATCCCAATTTAGTTAACCAAATCAATTAACCTAGTCAACCTCTCAATCAATACTTCCTATTCATGTACTCAAATTCCAACGCTCATCGGAGAAATACATGAGATACCATTATAAGACTATGTAAATGATGATGATAAGTTTTTCTCAGCAAACAATACATATACAGATATTGTTAATGGTAATAAAATATAATGCATGTGCACATATATACAGAACCATTGACAAGTACGGGACATGAGTGATCGCATGAGGGGTAATTTGTTTGCCCTCGTCATCGTGATTGCATGAGAGATAATTATGATATTTCAATTTGGATAAGAAAAATATAAGTTTCTCTTTATCATGTAGATGTATTTTAAAATAATTCGAATTTAAAGTAAACAATATTTATATAATTGAAAGTAGGTTCTTACATGATTCAAAGTAAACAATATCCACACGAGTAGATGGTTACAATTTTATTTTCTTTTAAGTGAAAATAATATTAAGTTGATGCACCATTTCCCATCTCAAAAAAGCCATTTTCAACATGTAAACAAAGTGTTAAAGAAATTATATTGAAAAATACATTAATGATGAAATAAGAATACTTTATACTTAAAAAAAAATCATATTCTCTTATAAGCATAGAATTTAATAATAAACTACCCAAATTTGCCATTTGTATTATAGTGGATTGGGATTCAAGTGGGACATGAGATCTCACACTTAATGACTTAATTTATAGATTTGTATTAATTTAAACCCATCATCTCATCGTGGTTGAACACCAAATGCCAATATAAAGAAATGCCTCATTTAACTAATAGTTTCTCATACAAGATAGACCTAGAAATTTTACAAAATTAAATTCCCTAACAATGATGGCATTGTCATAGAATATAATATAGACACTTTATTGTTGATATCTTACAAAGTGGAGCAGTCAATTCCTTCTCACCTAATGAGTTTGGTAATTGGTATTCCACCTAACGCACATACTTAAATGTTGATAGGAATATCTATATTGTAACCAACCATACTTACAATTATACCTTTTTTTTTACTAGGTTTATTAATTTATGTGTAATTTAGATTAGAGATTATACTGAGACAGGTTTTTCAAATATGTAATGAGATTAGTTTTGAATTCGGTATTCAATAAATTCAATAATTTCATTAGAAAGTTCTATTTTATTTTAATTTTTAAAATAAATGAATCAAAATAAATTGAAAGAAATTTAAATAATTTTAATTAATATATTTACTTTCCACAGTCTAAAAGAGTATAAACACTTGTATAATATAATATTATTATCTTTTCATATTTTCTAATTCCCAAAATAATAGTTCATAAATTTGTTATATAATAATGAGAATAGATAATAAACAAAAACAAAATAAAAACACATAAATTTACGTGAAAAACCACGAGCAAAGGAGAAGAAAATTCACTATATGAAAAGATTGGTACAAGAATGAAGAGTTGTGAGCAACTACAATAGAAGTATAATCATTATAACCCTAAAACTATACATCATGACACACACACCAACGGGATCAGTAGTGGGCTATAGGATCAGATCGATACTACCACAGACCCTCCAAAAAATCTCAAAATTATAGTTGCACCACATATGTCGTACTGTAAACTTTTCGGGTCGAACCAAACAAAATTCGGGTTACTAAACTCTAACAAATTCTTAATAAAATTCTATTTGTTTTAATATAGTATGTGTATTGCCTAGCTTATAACTTCAAAAATTTGAAAGAAAGCGAGACGAAAAATTCACTACCCATGGATTTTAGGTTTACACGTAGATATGAAGTTTATTTTTAAATTCCTTTTAATGTACACAAAATTATTTTTAATGCACTTTTCATTAATTGTTTTATAATAATGCATGCATATGATTGCATGTTATGAATTTTCTTTCAATTTTTATCCATTTTTAAATTATTTATTGTATTCATATGAATGTGACATTTATTTTATATTACAATAACTTTTAAATTTATTTTATCATAATTTTTTATTATATTTGAAAATTTTCTTTGTTGTTTAATTGATGGACACACAAATCTATCTTCAAATCATTCATTTGTTTGTTGTTTAATTGATGGATACACAAATCTATCTTCAAATCATTCATTTATTTGTTGTTAAAGATATATTTTATGTATGCATCATGTGAATGTAAAGTTTAATTAAAAAAAAAAAATCTTCTAGTTTATTTTACGAGTTTATGAGATTTATCATAAGAAATCCATGAAACATGATTTTTTTTTTCCAACTTATTTTGATATTAAAATGTAGATGATGTTCAGTAAAACTTAATACTTATTACTTAATTACTTGAGTTGATTTTAAGTTAAATTATACTTAAGTTGTTGACTTAAAACTTATTATTTAATTCTTATTTTAAGCAGTAAGTTTGTTTAATGAAATTAACTTAAAATGTATTCTAAATGATCAAATTGACATATTTATCATAATAAATTATAATTAGGGCAAATGGGGTCGAGTAATAATGAAGGTTGTAAAGTAACAAAAAGATCGTTGAGATAATCAGAACAAATGAAGATAAAAAGGTAAAATAAAAATGTAGACTTAAAAATAAGTTAATTATTTTTAATTATTACCGAAATTTATTTTTATTTTAAGTTATATTAAGTTATTTTATCAAATATACTTAATTTATTTAATGATTTAAATTAATTTATTAAATTACTTTAAGTTATTAAGTTTTAGTCAAATACTCACTTACCGTTTGCCTGATAGAACTTTTGGAATTGCCATAATTAATTAATATTTTTTTTGTTTATTCAATTGATTCATGATGGATAATAATAACAACAACGATAATAACATATATGTTCTTTTTAAAAAAGACATATTATTATTATTATTATTATTATTACTTATGCACATGTTGCATGAGAAATAAAATTCTTATTCAAATGAAAAGGATGAATTATATCCCATCCAAATGATATATCTAATGAAAAATATTATATCATATTAATATTTGGTTAGTAGAATAAAAATAAAAAATAAATTGAAAAACATATTGCATTTCAATATTTGTTTGAAAAGGACGAAATTGAAAATCTTATATGTTCAATATCTATTTAAAATAAAATTCATATTACATTCCAATATTTGTTATTAAAAAAAAGTATGAAAAATGTGTTTGATTGTATTTTTACTCAAAGTGTTTTTATTGAAAGTATTTTCTTTGACAATGCTTTTAGGAGAATAATTTATTAAGTGTTTCTCGAGAAAACACTATAAATGTTTTTTCAAAATTTTAAATGTGTTTTCTAAATTTTACTAAACACTTTTTTTTATTTTTATTTAATAAAAAACTTTTTAAACTAAAAGAATTTTTTAAAAACACAGTAAAACACAGTCAAAATCTCTCTTGATTTTAATGTTTACTTAGAAATCATTTCTTAATTTGTGATTTAAGCTTAGTTTGAATATATTTTCTGTTTTTGTTTTCAAAAATACAAACTTCTATATAAAAAGAAAAAAACTTTTATACAAAAAGTATAGATTTATTTATATTTTTAAAAATTACTTTAAAAAATATTAAAATTTAGAATAGTAATTTTTTTTAAAATCCTAAAATTTTTAATCAAATTTAACCATGTAGAATAACTATTATTTTTATTTTTTATTTCTTTATTATATATATATATATATGTGTGTGTGTGTGTTATATTAAATACATATTTAATACTATTTTATGTTGTATTTTATACATATTTTTTTTAGAATTCTTTTCTTTTGTGAATTATAAATTTAATTTTTTTAGTAAAAAATTTATTTTAAAAAATGAGCAATACAAAAAGAAAAAAAAAAGAAGAATAAATTTATAATCCATATGACATCTTATCCCATTCCATTTTTGCTTGAAGATGAGATAAGATATATTATTTCATCTATATCATATCCAACTAATTTGGTCTTTATATTTGCTTTGAAATTTTATGGGATGATTGTTGAGATAAGATATGGGTTTCAAAGCTTAATTAAAATTTCATTGTTGAAAATGATTGTAGCTAGTGGTCTAAGCAAAACCCAAAAAACCAAAAATCCGATCCAAATAAACCAAAACTAACCTTATTGATTTGGTTTTCAATAATAAAAAGGTCAATTCGATTTGAGAATTTTAAAAACCGATTTTGTCAACTTGGTTTTCAATTTTCTTGTTCCATAATTGATATAAACTGAACCAAATTAACATTCTAAAACTTATATATAATTTTTTAATATTTGATAATTTTTTTATGTTAGATTATATTAAAGTAATTCATTATTTTATATTATGATTAAATTAATTCTAAATATATTTAATATCTTTTTTATATCAATTCCAATTTGATTTGAATTAATTTTAAAAACAAATTAGACTTAAGACCTAATATAAACTCAAATTAATAGGTTTAAGATTTAAACCAAAAACAAATGGTTACTTATCTCATATTATCTTTATCTAGGTATATATTATGATATTATAAGATTTATCTATGAGAGAGATGATAGATTTATCTATTAGAGAGATGTATTTATTAGAGATATATCCGGTTATGGAGATATATTTTTGTTATAGCGGTTATTGGTTATCACATTGTTCTCACATTTATTTGCAAAAGGACTTGAACCCATGAGCATGGATTGCCCCTTAACTAGAATATTCCTTGAACCATTAGACTAAGGCCCATGATTTGCTAGAGGTTGCCTTTTCTAAACTTAAATGTTAGCTCTGTCAGTGTGAACAACTTGTATAAATTAATTTTTATGAAGTAATATTTAGAAACACTACTTATATTTGTTTATCATTGATTTTGATAATTTTTGATGTCATACTAAAGTAACATTTGATTAATTAAGTAATAGCCACAAAATTCTTGATTATGATAATGTTAAGTGGCAAAAGAAAGTTTAATTTTTGTCACATTAAATTAATGACATCAATATTTGTAAATGATCATAAAAATAATAATTTTATCCCACAAGATAATTATTATGTTTTGTGTTTATTTAGGATGAGATGGTAAAAAAGAAAAAAAATGTTGCCTATAGGCCTAAAATTACCAATCCCATTATAAAGTAATTAATAAAAATCACTTGCATGTCGTATTCCATTCTCACATGAAAGTTTATGATCACGTGTTGATTTTTTGTTGATTGAATTAATTTACATGAGTAAATTTTAATTTTTTTGTTTCATTGCTTATTAGTAAGCTTTGTCATTTATTTTGTAGTTCAATTTATATCTGTTCCAAATTTTGATTCATCTCGTATACCTTCGTTGAATGGTGATAATTATGATGATTGGAAAGAGAAAATTCTCCTTACATTGGGGTGCATGGACCTTGATTTAGCACTTCGTGTGGATGAGCCACTGGTTCCTATGGAATCAATTACCAAAACTGAGAAAGCATCATATGAATGTTGGGAGTGATCTAATAACTTAAGTTTGATGTTTATCAAGTCTAATATTGGGAAAAGTATCCGTGGTTCAATTTTTGAACATGCAAAGGTGAAAGAATATCTCAAAGCTATTGAGCAATAGTTTAAGACTTCTAACAAGGCTTTGGCTAGCACCCTAATGACAAAGATGTGTTCTATGAAGTTCAATGGCACCAAAGGAGTGCATGAGCACATAATGGAAATGAGGGATACTGCTGCTCAACTTAAGTCATTGGAGATTGAGATGTTTGAGTCATTTTTGGTTCACTTCATTCTTAATTCTCTTTCATCTGAGTATGAACCTTTTAAGATTTCGTACAACACACATAAGGAAAAATGGTTTATCAATGAACTTTTGACCATGTGTGTGCAAGAGGAAGGGAGACTAAATCAAGAAAGGATTGAAAGTGCTCATTTGGCCACTCAAGAAAAGAAACCAAGCAAGAAAAGTAAAGAAAAGCAAAAGACGCCTCTTAATCATGTTAATAAGGGTGATATCAAGTGCTTCTTTTGTAAGAAGAAATGACACATTAAGAAGAGTTATCCCAAATTTAAGGCTTGGCTTGAAAAGAAAGGTAATCTCATTTCTTTATTGTGTTACAAATCTAATATGATTCATATTTCTTACAACACTTGGTGGATTGATTTTGGTACTATAATCTATGTTGTTAATACCATGCAAAGCTTCTTAACCAAAGGAACCTAACGGAAAGTGAACGCTCTATCTATTTAGGAAATCAGATAAGTTCACATGTGGAAATGGTTGAGACCTGCAAACTTGTTCTTAGATTTGGCTTTGTATTAGACCTTGAAAGAACTTTTTTTGTTCCATCATTTTTTAGGAATCTTATTTTAGTTTTGAGACTTTTACCATATGGTTTTGGTTTTAAATTTGTTGATATTTCATTTCATTTGATAAAAGACAACATTGTTGTTGGTGATGGTATTTTAGATAATGGTTTATTCAAACTCTATTTAAATCAAAGTTTTAATCATAGGCTTATAATTATGCATGGAAATGTTGGCATTAAGCGTGGTGTTATAAATGAGAAATCTTCCATATTGTGGCACAAGAGATTATGTCATATCTCTATTGAAAGAATTAAAAGATTGATAAATGATGGAGTCCTTGAGGCTCTTGATTTTACTAATTTTGATATTTGTGTGGATCACATTAAAGGAAAGCAAACCAACATGACTAAGAAGTAGAGTGCTAGGAGGACTTTTGATATTTTAGAAATTATACACGTTGACATTAGTGGTCCCTATGATATGTGCTTAAATGGTCAAAGATATTTTGTCACCTTTATCAATGACTACTCACGATATATGTATCTCTTTTTGCTTTATGATAAGTGTGAAACACTAGATGTCTTCAAAATCTATAAAGTAGAGGTAGAGAAACAATTGGGTAAACAAATTAAGATTGTGAAGTCAGACAGAGAATGTTGATATAACATTAAGAAGATCTACTAGAGAAAGGAGACCTGCAATTTCTTCTGATTATATTGTGTACTTACGAGAATATGACATTGATATTGGTGTTGAAGATGACCCCATTACGTTTTCACAAGCTTTGGGTGGAAGTGAATCCACATTATGGTATAATGCCATGAAAGATGAGATGAATTCAATGGCTAATAATCAAGTCTGGGATCTTGTTGAGTTGCCCAAAGGTGCTAAAGTCATTGGCTGTAAATGGGTTTTTAAGACTAAAAGAGACTCATTGGGCAATATTGAAAGATATAAGGCAAGACTTGTAGCTAAAGGATTCACTCAACAAGAAGGAATTGATTATCTGATACCTTCGCTCTTATTTCAAAGAATGATTCATTTCGTATAATCATGGCATTAGTAGCTCATTTTGATATGAAGCTATATCAAATAGATGTGAAAACAACTTTCCTTAATGGAGATTTAGAGGAAGAGGTTTACATGAAACAACCAGAAGGGTTCATCATAAATAGAAATGATCACATTATTTGTAAGCTTAAGAAATCTATATATGGACTAAAACAAGCATCCTGTCAATGGTATTTAAAGTTCCATAATGTTATTTTTTCATTTGGTTATATGGAGAATGTTATGGATCAATGTATATACCATAAGGTTAGTGTGAGCAAAATAATTTTCTTAGTCTTATATGTGGATGATATTTTGCTTGCTTCAAATAATTTGGGCTTGCTTCATGAGGTGAAGCGATTTCTCTCGCTACAATTTGATATGAACGATATGAGTGAAACTTCTTATATCATTGGCATAAAGATTGAGATAGAAAAATCTCAACAAATATTAGGATTGTCTCAATAAACCTATATCAATAAAGTGCTTGAGACATTTTGCATGAAGGATTGTTCACTTGGTATTGCACCGATTGCCAAAGGTGTCAAATTTAGTTTGGACCAATGCCTAAGTAATGATTTGGAGATGAAAGAGATGAAAAACATTCCTTATGTTTCTACAGTTAGGAGATTAATGTATGGTCAAGTTTGTACAAGACCTAACATTTCTTATGCAGTAGGAATGTTGGGTAGATATCAAAATAATTTAGGTCTGGAATACTGAAAAGTTGCAAAGAAATTCATGCGATTCCTTAAGGGGATTAGGGACTACAAGCTTACATATAGGCGATTTGATCATTTGGATGTGGTTGGATATTTGGATTTTAACTTTGTTGGCTGCCTTGATTCTAGAAAGTCGACATCTGGATATGTCTTCTTATTATCTAGAAGGGCCATTTCATGGAGAAGTGTAAAGCAAACATTGGTTGCTACTTCGACCATAGAAGCATAATTTGTTTCATGTTTAGAAGCAATGTCACAAGCTATTTGGTTGAGGAGTTTTATTTCAGGGCTTCAGGTTGTTGACTCAATTTCTAATCCATTGAGGATTTACTATGATAACTCTATTGTAGTGTTTTTGGCTAAGAATAATAAGAGTGGAATTCGCAATAATCACATCAACATAAAGTAATCAGCTATTAGGGAACATGTTAAGTCAAACATGGTGACTATTGAGCATATTAGTACTGGATTGATGATCGTGGATCCTTTGATGAAAGGATTGCCACCTAAGGCTTATAAGGAACATGTTGAGCATATGAGACTCAATTATGTTGTTATTTAAATTTCATGTAATTGAGATACCCTTTGTGTTTTATTGCATTTTTGGTCGATATGAAAACTCCAATTATTTCAATTTTATCTTCTCATTTGGTTGTATACATAAAGTTTAGAGAGAGTTTAGCCGCATGCTTGCTATGCCTTCATGATTCATGTGTTTTAAACTCTTTTGATTAAGTATAAGGAATTAGGGAAAGATATGTTATGTATTAATTTAATTAATACATATTAAGTAATTTTTATGGGTCAAGTGGGAGAAATGTTGAAAACCGTTTTTTATAAAATAATAAAAATAGAATAATTTTTTTTTAAAAGTTTGTGGCCCATTTAAATATTATTTTCCTTAAAAATAAATGAAATGTGGGGTCACATATCTTATGGAGTAACCACCCATGTCTGCAGACGTGAGACATATTACTCAGTGTGAAAACTACCTTAAGTCTTCTTTGAGGGGGAGAAGAGAAAAAAAAATACATATATACTGTATTAATTCCAGAAGTGCGATAAGAGTCTCTAGTCTTCAAGAATAGGTCTATGAGTTCCATCGGTGCATGGACATAAGGTCTTGGAAGGACTAGCCAACTAATCTCTATTTTGTGTGAATCTGATTGTTATGGTTGGAGGTACGATCTTGGAATTTCATTTTATTACTTGCAATTTTAGAGATTTTATCTTACACCAATGAATTTCTTGCTTCAATCCATCTACTTCAAGTTTGAATTTTATTGGACATTTCGTTGTTGAATTTGAAACTCAGATTTGAATCTCTGAGCGATTATCATTGCAAAGGTCAATTTGTAGAATTCGTTGCATTTATTTAAATGAATTCTTTGAGATAATTGCATTAAGTCTTTGTTTGGTCCTTGAGAAACTCAGGGAAGAAAAAGAAATGGAATTTTGAATTTTATGCTTGGCTAATGGAATTGTAAGATTTAAAGTTTGTTTCATTTGTTAGCAGCATATTAATGGCAATGACAACTGTTTGGACTGAGCGATGTTTGACTAAATTAGGCTCAATTGAGTTGAGATTTTTTTCTTTGTAAAATATTTGAGATATATTAGCGACTATTTTGAAAAAAAATATCGGTAGACTTAGAATTGATCAAAATTAATGGAAATATAAGAAAAACCTCATAGAAATATAATTAGAAGTATAAAAGACATTTTAAAGTTGTTTTGTTGAATAATTTGATATATGTATGATATGATTTATCCTTTTTGATAATAATATCTATATGTTAATAAAAAAATATGAATTTTATATGTGTATATTTATTATTAAATTATATCAAATATTATTTCATAATAATATTGTAATATTTGATTATAATATGTATAATTTTAAAATATATTTAATATTAAAATTATGATTAATTTAATTCAATTGTATTAAATGATATAGAATAAATGATGATATGTATACAATTTTTTAATATTTAATTAATCTATTCATGATATTAAAAACACTATGAAGAAAATTATCATAATAGTTTTTATATTTTTGGTAGTCAATTAAATGATATTTTTTCATTTAATTATAATTATAATTAATTTGTTTTTAATATATTCTTTTAAAATTTTGTTATATAATGACTTTTACTATATAAGGGGCAAACTTGCTCTAGTGGATGGCTACCTATAGGGTGAGCGTTTTGTTGGGGGTTTGAATCCCCTCAACTTGCAAAAAAGAAAGCTCATTTTTGAGCTTTGACCGTGGCGCCCGCATGTTGACAGCCCAAGCCGTACTTTGACCAAGCCAAAATGACTTGAAATATCATTGATACATAGTGAAATATCGGCGATTTATAGCGATTTTTTTTGGATATATCGCATGACCGATATTTCTCTACCCGATATCGTTTCCATAAGTCCCGATACATGATATATCAGTGATAAATCTCTGACATATCACAATATTTTCATTATGGTTAAGGGTAGAAGAATGGGAAATAAGATATTAAATTTTATATTTTTATTTTTTTTATTTTTTTATTTTCATGTATTTTCTCCTCAGTCAAACATATATAATAATTGCAGTTGCAACAATTTGGGTTGAAATTAACATGGTTATAAAAAGTTTTGAAAAGCTATTATTCATGCAAATCCAATACACTTAAAATGTTAACATTAACTTGGAGGAAATGTTTGGTTTAGATCATTATGCATGAACTACTTTAAGTTTGTTGATTCCTAAAATGGACTCATTTATGAGTTTAATATTAGAAACAAGAGTGTTCGACCCAAAAACAAAAAGAGAAAAAAAAATATAAAAAAAGGAGAAAAAAAATAATTTAATTGAGTTTTAAAGGAAAAGTGTATCATTTTTCTACATGAAATGGTGAATTTGGAGCTCCAAATGATGTATAGTATAATTTGAGCCATTCAATTTTCATGGCTAACCCTATTGCCCTTAGATTATTGATGGTACAACTCTATTCAACTCACAGAGTCTTATTCCAACTTCTTGGATTTGGCCATACTATTAGGTTCTTATTTTTGTTAAACAAAGGCCATTATGTTGTTTCTTATGGCTTGTATGGACGTTCTTACCCGTTGACTCACATCACATGTTTTTATAGTCCAATACCTTCACGACGAATCCCTAAATTATTTTTATCAGGATTTCTCTATTCTTGTTCTTGATTGGTGCTATCTCTTCTCTCTTATGGTTGCATTCATTCTTTAGTTTCTAATAGTAACAATACTTCTTTATAATTATTTTTCTTGTTATTTTTTATCATGTAGATTAAAGAAGAATGCCTTAAGGGTGATGAAACTAAGCATATATATTCAAGTTTATTTACATTTATAAGCTTTAAAAGAGCAGTAAAATCTATGTTCAACAAGTAGGATTAAGCGAAAATTTAACAGACTTATTCACAAAAGCATTGCCAACTCTAACACTCAAAAAACTTATATATAACATTAAAATGCGGCAATCACTAGTAAAGGTATAATCATATCAACATTAGAGGGAATAAATTAATAAAGATATCACTATACTGTACTATTTTTCCCTTCGTTGAGGTTTTGTCTCATTAGGTTTTATTGACAAAGTTTTTATTGAGGCAGTCATAAAAGTTTAAAAGAATATTGTATAATTTTTCCTTCACAAAGGTTTTTCTTAGTAAGGTTTTAACGAGACATATTCTTATAATCATTTAAGGGGAATGTTATAAAACATGATAATTTATTGGATTGCAGGAAATTGTGAATGATTATCCATATTAATACAAATATTTTCTTGACTTTTTATAAAAATAGAATACCTAATGATGAAATAACAATTCTATTTTCTCTTAGTATTCATGTTTATTTTTTTTTTCTTCTTCCTTTCATTCTTTTATTTTACAATAATTAAGTTTTGAGAAATTTTTAGTTTTAAGATTTAATTTATTTTTAGTGACTATTAAACTCTACTACTTCTACCGGTGTTGGTCACTTTTTTGATAATTTAGTGACTATTATTATTATTTTTTCTTCTTCCTTTCATTCTCTCGTGACTATTAAACTCTTTTGGACTTTTTTATTACGAGATTTCGAATTCTCCATAATATCATATTAATGTAAAATATTTCACTTAGATTGTAAGTGAAAATTAATGAAGTATGATAGTAATACTCCGCTTTCATGTGAATGCATGGACACATGAGTCCCATTATTTAAAAAATTTTAAAAAAATCATAATTATAATTTTTTTTTTAATCTAAAAGTTAGTTGATTCATTCTCCTAATCCCTTCCTTTATACTTCACTTTTATTATGAAAACACAAATAACTTAATACTTAATACCATTGTGTCATATTTAGGGTTAAGTTAAATTAAATTCTATCTAGATTTAAGCCATTTAAATTTTATTTCATAAGGCTAGTTTAATGTATCCTTATGTAAAACCTAAAAATATTTATTGAAAAATTCTAAAACCTTGCCACCTTATATTTAATCAATTAATCAATAAGACTATGAAAATTAAATTATATTGAAATCATAATTTGTATCAATCTGCTATACACAAGTAGTGACGCAAGAATGAGGAGACAAGGAAACAAGGATTCAATAGAGGAAGGTGGTAAGCCATTCAAGGTAGTGACACATGGAGAATTGGGATGGGTTTGTTTAAAAAGACATGCTCGATCAAGTCAAAGTGGAAGCAAAGCCTTATAATTTTTAGACTTATATCATTGCATGAAAGGCTAATGATTCACCAGTCACCACCATCACCACTAACTCAATTCCCAGTTCTCTATTAATTTGCAGAAGAAGCTACTAGAACCTCCATAAACAAAGCGATATATGGAGCTCCAAAATGCGTATAGATAGGGACACTTCCTACATCTTCCCTCACAACACACAAGTAGTAGCTAATTGGTGTGATTACTTCTGATACATATATAGAGAGTGATTCTCAACTTTCTTTTCCCACAATGGGGAGTTCTAAGGTGATAGGTTTTGCATTCTTGGTTTTGCTCCTCCTGGATCTCTCCTTTGCTGCTAGAATATTGAAGGAATATGGGGCCGATGGAGGTGGCGGAGGAGGTGGTGGTGGAGAGGGTGGCGGGGGCGGTGGTGGTTCCGCTGTCGGAGCTGGTTCAGGCTACGGTTCGGGTAGTGGTTCAGGGTATGGTGGTGCTGATGGGCACGGGTATGCAAGTGGTGGAGGTGGAGGTGGGGGTAGCGGAGGAGGTGGCGGCGGTGGGAGAGGTGGAGCCTCCGGGTCTGGATCAGGCTACGGTTCAGGATATGGATCCGGTTCTGGTTACGGGTCAGGAAGTGGAGGCGGGGAAGGTAGAGGTGGCGGAGGAGGTGGCGGCGGTGGGAGAGGTGGAGCCTCCGGGTCTGGAGGGGGGAAAGGTGGCGGCCCCGGTGGTGGTTCCGGATCTGGTTCAGGGCTTCGTATTTCTGGTCGGGATGGAAATGCAAGTGGCGGAGGTGGAGGTAGCGGTAGCAAAGACGTTAAGGGAGGTGCATCATCCGGGTATGGATCAGGCTATGGTGGAGGAGGGGGCGGAGGCGGGGGAGGAGGAGGCGATGGAAGTGGATCGGGATATGGGTCAGGATACGGCGGCGGAGAGAATGGTTCACCCTGAAGTTGAAGAAACGACCAATTAGTTAATAAAGCAGGGTAGGGTTGACGAGTGTAATTAAATTACTATCATACTCTATTAATTTTCACTTACAATTTAAATGAAATATTTGGCATTGATATGATATTAATGAGAATTCGAACTCTCAATGAGGGAGGAGGAAATAATGAAAAAGCTCAAAATGGGTTGGAGTGGTATTAATTAATTTTCACATCTACTCATAAATTAATTAATAATAACCACTTATGAATAAATTCATAAGTGCTTGTTTCAATATAAATTCTATATGAATTTACATTATATCTTTAAAATTAGTTTTAGAATTTCTAAAATTTGAGCTCAGAGTCGGTTTGAAAATATTTTCAAGAATGAAAAAAAAAAGGTTTTTTAGAATTTTTTTTAATTTTTTTAAAATAAAAGTTTGTTTGAGAATTTTGAAAGTTTTCTATTTGTTTTTTATGTTTTTAATTTTTTTTAAATTAAAATTTATATATAATATTTTATTTTTAATTATCCTTCATATTTGTTTCATTGTTTTTTTTAAAAACTGAAAATTTATTGTTTTTTGTTTCTTACTTGCCAAACATTTCTTTTCTCAAAAATAGTGAACCCTTAATTTTCTATTTTATTTTATTTTATTTTATTTTTAAAAAGGAAGAAATAACACTCATGTTATTATATAGATGTGAAGATCAGTTTTTGTACTATAGATTTAAATCCACAAAGTTAACTAATTTATAAAAGAAAAATAACAAATAAAGAATAGAAAATGTTTGCACTATTTTATGATGACTTTGATCAACATTTTAATAATATATCTTGAATATCGTTTTTACATTCAATTATCATTTATTATATAATAGAAAATGAAAAATGTGAAGGTATATGTAGCATCTTTAAATAAAATAAATAAATTATTGAGAAAATAAAGGCTAATCTTAAATGAGAAAAACACTCAAGAGGGGGGTGAATTGGGTTTTTAAAAAATTCTTTTTAAACACAACAAATTCAAGTATAAGAGAAGCAAATAAAAAGAAATAAAGTTAGAGAAATCAAACTCATATTTTAAAATGGTTTGGCACTTTCTTACCTATGTCCACTCTCCCCAAGCTCTTAACCGAGTGAGGGTTCCACTAACTTGAAGCTTCAACCAAGTTTCTAATCACCTTTACACTTGGATTCTGGCTTCAATGGACTCTTACACAATCTCTTCAAGATTTAACTCACTTGAAGGCTTTAACACTCAATTAACAAGAATGAACTTCTTACAACCTAGCTCAATAATAGTTCAAATACAAATAAAAACTAGGATGAATCACAAAGGTGCACTAAAGGATATGCAAGTGAATATTTAATGCACCAAGAAGGAAATGAGATCTTTTAAAGCAAGAACAAGTGGATAGACAAATAAATGTAGGTGTTCTCTTACACATAAATGAAGTGGAGCTCTTTATTTATAGGTTTCTAAACTCAAGAGCCAAGAAAATCAAAAAGTAGCCTCAACCGGTCGAGCTGGGGGTCGACCGATTCATTAGCCATTGGAGCATTTAATGCTTTGGCATGTTACCGTTACTTCAACCGGACCTCGATCGGAGGTCAACCGGAAAGGGAATTGCCTCGATCGAGAAGGGAAGGCTATTGAAAAAGAGAGAGTGTTTTTGCACTCCTCGACCGGACCTCGATTGGGCAAAGGGAACTGGTCGACCAATACCCTAGCCAGTTGAGCCGATTGGCCAATGTCTCGACCGGTTCACCATTTTGGGCCCAAAAACCTATCTTTTTCTGTTTTTTTCTCTTCTAACACTTAGACAAGGTATTTAGGTAAATTAAAATGCCAATTTTGAAACGATTTGCCTAAGGTACATTTGATAAAACTCGGGTTTTAATGAAACAGTAACTTTAAAGAATAAATCGAGTTTTTCAAAGATGCATAAAATGATATGTAAAACCTAAGTGCACCCATGCATTCATCTTACCTTTGTTTCCTATTATTGAAGGTCTTCCAAACGTCTTGATCTTGCATCCATTAGGTCCTTTGATGAATTTTCAAATTAATGTTTGAGATTCTTTACAATTCAAACCAATTAGTAACTTAACCATGGTTTGTTATCATCAAAACCTGATTAAGAGAACCCTTGGGCTAACAATAATAATAATAATAATAATAAAAAGATAACTAAATTATCTGACAAAGTGGCCAACACTAGTAGGAGTAGAGTTTAGTAGTCACTAAAGATAAATTAAATCTTCAAACTAAAAAATTACTAAAAAATTTTCAAAAACTTAATTTTTATAAAATAAAAGAAAGAGAAGAACAACGAGAAAAAACAAAAAAGAATAAAAGAAATGCTAAGAGAAAATAGAATTGTTATTTCATTAGTAGATCTTCTTCTTTTATAAATAGTCAAAAAAGATATTTATATCAATATGGATGATTATCTACAAGTTCTCATAATTCAATAAATTATCATATTTTATAACATTTCTCCTTGGATGATCATAAGAATATACTTCGTTAAAACCTAAATGAGACATTTCTTTATATTGACATTTGGAAGTCAGCCACAATGAGAATATGGGTTTAAATAAATACAAATCTGCAAATTAATATGTTCTCTAAAATGGTTCTATTTTTTTATATATCAAAATAAAAAGAAATTTGCATATTTTCCTCAAACATAAGAAAAAAGTATTTAATTACTACAACTTGTCTTAATTTGGATAGGTTAGATAGAATTGATAGTTAACCCAGATTCACTCTAATTTAAAAACAATGGATTAGAGTCCAATCCATTTTGATAAGCTACTCAATACAAATCCAAATTAATCTCGTTTTAAAAAAAAAAATTATGTTGAGTTTGGGTTTTTTTTTTCTTAAAAGTTTTAAAAGAAAATCAATAAAATAAATATTATCATATAATATAATATAAATCAAAAATATTATAAAAAAAATATTAAATTCCATCAAAATAAGTTCGAGTTGAAAAAGTTTAACCCAAATCCAATCAAAATATTAAACATTATTGTCTAAATCCATCTCAAAATTGGTTAAATTGATGTTAAGTGAATCAATTTTACACTAAGTTACACTTCTACTTACCTATGAAGTTAATAAGGAAAGATGATATGGAATTAAAGCGAAAGCTCCATTCCCACACAAAAAGAAAAAATGTACATTCCAACGCAGACCAATGAGAAATAAGCTTCTAAATTAAAAGTGTTTATAATGTTTTCATTAACCCAATTTAGTAAACAAATCAATTGTAACCTAGTTAAGTTTTCTCCCTCCGTGCAATTCAATACTTCCCATCTTCCGATAGTACTTTCAAATTCCAGAACTGTGATCTATGGATAACAAACAATGGGCGCCTCTTTTTTGTTATTATATTATGACTTTTGTTCAATGTGTGGCTGTGATATTGATAAAAGTGTTGATCTTCTTAGTAAACAGGATACTTTTTAAAAGAGATTAATGCTGACTTATATAGTTATGGTAATTAAAAATATAATCAGCATACGCGCACGGAAATATATACAAAACCGATTTGAAGTCCCAAGAGATTGACAACTCCTATGTTAATTGCTACTTTGCGTAGCTGGCTGCTATACACCACATAATGCTCCATTGCAACGATTGGACACACTACAAAAGAAAAATGGGCAACAAAGTAAAATGGGGAAGCTGTTGGGCTTTGTGGAGCCTAGTTTTGTTTGATCCGGTTTGACGACCTGACCCGAATAATAGTGCATGGCCTTTTTTAATGGGAAGATTTATTGAGGCCTATGTTGGGCCCGTTTAGCCATTGTGGAACCACCTTTTTGTAATTAGGGTTTTTTAGTGTGGTGGGGTTGCTGTGTTATATATATAGAGGAATATTGTAGCCGCTAGTTGTACTCCTGTATTCTTCTTCCTTGATAATAAGTGATATCCCTGCAACTCCGTGGACGTAGGCAAATTGCCGAACCACATAAAATACTGTCTTGTGTGTGTGATTGTTTTTCTTTGGCGTGTGTTTTCTCTATTTTTGTTTCTCACGGGGTTTGGGAATTTGGTTTAATTCCCTACAAACTGGTATTAGAGGCGCTAGGGTTAGGTTTGGTAGTGGGAGCAATGGCAAAGGAAGCAGGAAAAGGTGTCTGGAAATAGAAAAGTTGATGCAAGAACTTCTACGTATTGGGAGGATGTGGATTGAGATTGATCTTATGGGAGGAAATTGTTCATCTGCGCTCTTTTTGGGGACAACACCTGAGAGTATGAAGGCTGAGGAATGGGCGGCTTCTTGGATCAGACAGGGTTCTAGGAGTTTTTATTAAGGTGGTGAAGCTCTGTCTAGGTCTGTTGCACATCATAACGGTGTGGGTCTATGCAGGTCAGTATTCAAGAATTTTTATAATGTTGGTTAAACGGAGCAAGACCACAGACAGATTTTGATGAAGGCTTGTCCGGTATGGTATGAAAGCGTCCGCAAACAATAAGGTGCTCTGAGTGAAGAAATGTGTTCAATTGAAGGATGGTAGAGAATGCATCATGTTTGTAGTAACAACAACAATCTGAATGAATTTAATACAATCACAAATCAATTGTCATCTGTAGAAATTGGATTTTGATGATGAGATTCGTGCTCTGATCGTCTTGGCTTCTTTGCCAAACAGTTGGGAGACAATGAGGATGGCAGTAAGCAATTCTATGGGAAAGGAAAGCCTCAAGTACAATGATATACGAGATTTAATTCTGGCTGAAGGAGAAATTCGCCGAAGAGATGCAGGTGAAACCCTCAGGATCTGGTTCTGCCCTAAAACCTTGAGACAAGAGCAAAGGGTCCATTAATGACAGAAATTCAATCGGGGGTAGATTCAAATTCCAGAAATTCTAATCGGAATAGAAGCAAATCTAGATCAGGCCAACAAGTACAAATGCTGGAATTGTGGGAAAACAGGTCACTTTTAAAAGGCAATGCAAAAGCCCTAAGAAGAAGAATGAAGATGATTCTGCTAATGCTGTAACAGAAGAGGGTACAGGATGCATTACTTCTTGCAGTAGACAGTCCCACTTGATGATTGGGTTTTTGGATCAAGAGAGCTTCGTTCATGACAGTTTTCCACTATTTCGGTTAGATTATCATATGCGTAGGATGTATTGTATAGTTGTTGTTGCAGTTGTTTTGAGGTTTGTTTTTTGGTAAGTGTTGTGTTTTTATTTGGCGTTATGGTTCAGTTCCTTGTATGTTTTTGTTGTTGGTGAACACTTCCGGTTATCTGTTTGCTCAATTGGGTTTTCGTTATTTGTTGTTGGAGCTTGGATTGAATAGGTTGGTCGACAGTGTCCTACCTAAGGAGGAATTGATTTCTGGTTGGACGAATCTTGATAGATTGAGGAATGGCAATACTATTTGGTTGGTACTGGTACTTGGAAGGTTACAAAGTGGAGCTAGGTTATCGTTGGCGTCGTGAAATGAAGATGCACGGTGACTGTTTTTTGTTATTTTCTTGTTGACGCTCATTTGTTCTGATATGAGAATCACATATTGCAATTATTTGTTGATGCTATCAGTAATTTTGGATACAGTGTACCAATGGCGATTCTCTTGTTTGGCAGACTTTGGCACAAGGAGTGAGAAAGGGATGAAAGATGTTGGTTGGTCAATAAGAAAATCTATCAGGGAATGTAGTTCCTTGATTTTGACGATGTGTGAGAAGTTGCATCTTAGGAAATGCAGTAATAAGGTGAGCTTCTTTTGAAACTGTGCAAGTTGTTACGACCGAAGGCTGAAAAATTGGAGCAGTGCACCACACTGATTGATAATTCTTGTGGTGGGCCTGTCTTCCGGGTATTGTGCATTCTCCTAGTTGTGGTAGGTTAAGTTGGTTTCGTAGCATTTCAGTTTTGTTTGGTTTTTGTTTTACTTTTTTTGTTGATTTGTACGGTTTCAAGTTAGGATTTAGGTTTAGTTGGTCGGTTTATTGGTTCTGAAAAATAATTGTGGTGTGTTGTTTTTGCTTGATATGATGTTAGTTTTTGTAAGAACTTTTTTAGTAGATTAGTGGTATGAGGTCTTGGTTGTTAGACAGTTGTAAAGCGATAGTTTTGAATAGATTAGATGTTTAGGTCAGTTTTGAATTGATGAGAGTTTATCATAGTATTGGAGGGTCAGTGGTATGTTGGTGTTGTCTTGCAGCGATGGGAATTTAGGATGGAGATAGATTCCTTCTGAAGGACACCAGCGGCAGACTTTTTTTTGTGTGCTTTTGATAGCTCTTATGTTGATTCAGATACCTTCAATTGAGGCGTTGCTTATTTGAGTTATTGTATGTAGGTGTGCATGCTTGGATTTTTTCTTATCCGTAAAAGAATCTTTTTTTGGTGTGTTCTGGATGTTTTGTTTAGCACTGTCATGTGTTATTGTTTTGCTTACCGGTTATTATTGATGTGTGTTTCTGATGGTTGAGCCTATTCATGTTTGTTTCCATTTGTGAGTTTCAGTATCTTTCTGTTATGTTGAGGTTTTTGGTATGCGTTAATATTTTTGAGGTGAATATAGTTTTTTCGACATTTTGTTGAAAGTTAGTTTTTTGTTGTTTGTTTGTTTTGCTTATTTGTGTTTCATGATTTGGATTTCTGTTGATCGTTGAGTTAAGTACTTGGTAGTGCCTTATAGTCAATATAATATTTTTTTTGTGTTTTCATTGGCTTTAAAGGTGACTGTTTGTTGAATTTGGTTCCTAATGGTGTTTTGGGTATTAACAAAAACGAGTTGGAAAATCATTAGAAGTAGATTAACTGTGGTACATTTGTGAGACATGGTTATTGTACAAGGATCTAGGTCAACTGTAGTGTTTCAGATGTTATAAGATAGATCAAGTGTAAGGTAGAATCTAGTTTGTGCAACTTAAGATGATATTACTTTGAAAATAGCTAGTTCCAAAGATGGGGTGTAAGGAGGATAAGGAGTAATGTAAAGTTCAGGAGTGGAGATTTTGAGTATCACTGTATGCTAAAGTTCGCTATATTCTTGCCAGGGTAAACATTAGACTCCGCGTAGGTACGTTATCTTGTCACCTGATTTTCTGTTTTAAATATTTATCTCTTGTTGACTTGATGTTGTTGTGATGCTTCAATGATTATTTGAAAAATATATATAAGGGTTGTTATATGAGATGCCGTTTGCTAAGATGGAAGAATTCAATGCTAATTGGGGAGGTATGCCACTGAAGGTATATGTGTAGTATGGATTCCCGTTATTGGGTGAATTTCTATGATCATGGTTGGTAACTTGATTTTGTAATTGGCAGTTTTTATTGGAAGTAGAAGGCTTTGGCAATACAGTAGTGGGTATATCAGATATATATAGAATTGAGCATTGTATGGTGTATGTCTAATAACGGTGTTACCTATTTATTTTGTTTTTTGTTGTAGCGCACTAGAGTTTGTTTGTTTGTTTATAAGGTTTCAGTTCAGAGAAGTGTAAGGTCTGGCATTGAGTATTACTTTTACATCTTATGTATTGATATTTTCTCGTCTAGTTTGTGAAGATTGTCAACAATTCTGACGTGTTGTACTTTCTTTGTGTGTTGTGAATATGTGTGCTTTCGTCAATAAAGAACTACTTCTTGTTTGTGTTATGATGTCTTATCAGTTGATGTTGAAGCAGAGCATTTGCGCTGGTTTTTCGAGTGGGTGTCAGCGAGTTGTGAGGAAGACCTTTTACTATGATTCAGCATGTAAGGGGTTCATTGTGTCAGCTTTGGGATGCTATGTCAGTGAGAGAAGTATGCTAAGTCCATGCAGTACTGAGATAATGTTAGTCTTTGTATTGTTTGTCTAATACACAGCTTCCTAGACGTTAGGGTAACACAGATATGTTTGGGAGGCTAGATTATATGCTATAGTGATTGTGGGATGTCTAAGAGTGATGTGGAAGCTGTATCAGTTGTTTTGGCTATTTTTATAGTTTCATTGTTGTTGAAATTCTTACATCCCTTTATGTTTTACTTATTTGTATTAGTGGGGATGATATGCTCGTTAATTGGCCATTTTTTTTATGGGTTTGACATTTAGAGGAGTAGGATTTATGTAATCCTGAAGAAGCAGAGTTTGTACCATACAGTTTGTCATGAAGGATTTTGGTGTGTGTTGATTGTTGTTTTTTAGTATTGTCTGCGAAATTTTGTCGGATTTCTTGTATGTAATGGAATGTCAGTTAGAGCAGCTTTAATGTTGGTGTTACTATTTGAGATTGCTTTCACAATTAGTATGTAAGTGAATGAAGTTTCTCTACTAGGTCAACATTGAATTGAAGCTAAACCAGTGAGCACACCCTTGGGTAGTCATTTCAAACTAAGCCAAAGAACAGTCACTTGAAGACAGAAGAAGAAAGGGACCATATGAGCAAGGTGCCCTATGCCTCAGCTATTGGCAGCTTTGATGTATTGCTATGGTGTTTGTACAAGTCCAGACATTGCATATGCAGTGGGAGTTGTGAGCAGATTCATGAGTAGGCCTGGAAAGCAGCATTGGGAGGCAGTCAAGTGGATTTTAAGATATCTAAAGGGTTCATTAGATACATGTCTTTGCTTCACAGGTGCAAGTTTGAAACTGCAGGGTTATGTAGATGCTGATTTTGCTGGTGATATTGATAGTAGAAAGAGTACTACTGGGTTTGTTTTTACTCTAGGTGGTACAGCTATATCATGGACTTCAAATCTACAGAAGATTGTTACTTTGTTTACTACAGAAGCTGAGTATGTTGCAGCAACTGAAGTTGGAAAGGAAATGATTTGGCTACATGGTTTCTTAGATGAATTAGGTAAGAAGCAGGAGATGGGCATTCTACACAGTGATAGTCAGAGTGCAATTTTTCTTGCCAAAAATTCGGCTTTTCATTCAAAGTCGAAACATATACAAACAAAATACCGCTTTATCCGTTATCTTGTTGAGGATATACTGGTAATACTTGAGAAGATTTGTGGATCTAAGAACCCTGCAGACATGTTAACTAAGGGTGTCACTATTGAGAAGTTGAAGCTGTGCGCAGCTTCAATTGGTCTTCTAGCTTGAGGACAGGAGGATGAGTTGTAGGGATGAGGGATCGTTTCTTGGAGGATAGGGGTTTGATGTTGGTGATTGGACTAGTCTCCAAGTGGGAGATTTGTTGGGCTTTGTGGAGCCTAGTTTTGTTTGATCTGGTTTGACGACCTGACCCGAATAATAGTGCATGGCTTTTTTAATGGGAGATTTATTGAGGCATGTTGGGCTCGTTTAGCCCATTGTGAAACCACATTTTGTAATTAGGGTTTTTTAGTATGGTGGGGTTGCTATGTTATATATAGAGAGAATATTTTAGCCGCTAGGTTGTACTCTGTATTCTTCCCTGATAATAGTGATATCCCTGCAACTCCGTGGACGTAGGCAAATTGCCGAACCACGTAAATATTGTTTTGTGTGTGTGATTGTTTTTCTTTGGCGTGTGTTTTCTCTATTTTTTGTTTCTCACGGGTTGGGAATTCGGTTTAATTCCCTACAGAAGCCAAAATAGAATGCCATTTGTCATTGTGAGGTTGCAGATATGAAGGAAGGTGAAGAAGCACTAACATTTGTAGTAGAGAATTTGGGTAGGTGAGCTTGGTGGGGGTGTTTCATGTTTGTGGCCAAGCTTTTTTAGGTTTTCTGAAAGTGGTACGGGTTGAAAAGGGTGGGTGGCACGAAGAATCCAAGATTTGGGGACAACCCATGGCTCTAGGCCCTAAGGTCTTCTCTTAGTAAAGGTTGGGGACTGGTGAGCGACGTGTGGTTTGATAATCAAACAAGTGAAGAAAATAGTAGGGTGTGGCGGCTTTTGGTGGAGAGATGGTGATAAGCCATTCGAGTATGAACACGTTGAGAATTGGGAGGAGTTTGTTAAAAGACATTTCAGGTTAAAAGTGGAATACAAACTTTGGTTAATAAAAATACCCATGAAAAAGAAAATGGTAAAGAGGATGATTTTCTCGTATTTGATTATTCTATAAAAAAAAATTAAATATAATTCAAAATAATTAAAAATTGATGTATTTTTAAATTATTTCATTTTCATATTAATAAATTAAAATAAAAAATAAAATAAAATAATGAATAAAAATAATTTATCTATTTTTAATCCATTTTTTATTTTTCTTTACTTTCCTTGTAATTTATATATTTTCCTTTCCTTCTATTTTCACTCAATTTTTCGCATAACCAAACATATATAGTTTAGATTAAGAATTGCATGAAAGTCTGATGATTCACCAGTCATCGCTGTCACCACCAACACCACTAACTCAATTCCCCGTTATCTATTAATTTGCAGAAGAAGGTACTAGAACCTCCATAAACAAAGCAATATATGGAGCTCCAAAAAGCCTAAGGGACACTTCCTACATCTTCTCTCACAACACACAAGTAGTAGCTAACTGGTGTGATTACTTCTGATACATATAGAGAGTGATTCTCAATCTTCTTTTCCCACAATGGGGAGTTCTAAGGTGATGGGTTTTGCATTCTTGGTTTTGTTCCCCCTGGATCTCTCATTTGCTGCTAGAATATTGAAGGAATGTGGTGTCGATGAAGGTGGCAGAGGAGGTGGTGGTGGAGAGAGTAGCGGAGGCTGTGGTGGTTCCGCTGTCGGAGCTGGTTTAGGCTACGATTCGGGTAGTGGTTCAGGGTATGGTGGTGCTGATGGGCACGGGTATGCAAGTGGTGGAGGTAGAGGTGGGGGTAGCGGAGGAGGTGGCGGCGGTGGGAGAGCTGGAGCCTCCGGGTCTGGGAGGGGGGAAAGGTGGCTGCCGCGGTGGTGGTTCTGGAGCTGGTTCAGGGTTTCGTGCTTCTGATCGGGATGGGAATCCAAGTGGCGGGGGTGGAGGTAGCGGTAGCAAAGACGTTAAGGGAAGTGCACCATCCGGGTATGGATCAGGCCATAGTGCAGGAGGGGGTGGAGGCCCTGGGTCCAGCGACGGGAGTGGCTCCGGATACGGATCGGGGAGTGGAAGTGGGTACGAAAGTAGGAGTAGTGGTGGCGAAGGAGTTGGGGGAGGAGGAGGAGGAGGTGGAGGAGGAAGCGGAGGCTCTGGGTCCAGCGGCCAGAGTGGCTCTGGATGCAGATCAGGGAGCGGAAGTGGGTACGGAAGCGGGAGTGGAGGTGGCAAAGGAGGTGGGGGAGGAGGATGAGGTGGAGGCAATGGCAGTGAAGTTGGTCCAGGATCCGGATCCGAATGAGCGGAAGTGGATCGAGATATGGGTCAGGAAACTGTGGCGGAGAGGAGGGTTTACCTTGAAGTTGAAGAAATGCCAATTAGTTAATAAAGCAGGCTAAGGTTGACGAGTGTAATTAAATTCACTACTACAAAAATAGAAAATTATGACGCTTTAATCCTTGGCGCTTTCATAAAGTATCATTATATTTGGATATACAATGGCATTTTTTCAAAAGGGTCATTTTTTATATTAGTTTTTTTATTTCATGGCGCTTATTTAAAGTCTCATTGCTTGCTGTGGAACTTATAAGAATAACTGGTTATTCCATGACACTTTATAGCAGTGTCATAGTTGTGATATTTCATGGCGCTTATATTAGGTGACATTAAATAATAGTGTATATATATATATATATATATATATATATATATATATGTTCTAAATATATATTAATTAAATGCTTTTCCCTTTCTACGAGTACCCGCCAGACATTCCCTCCACAATTTCAAAACTGAAGAAACCCTGAAACCCTATAGCTCTCACTAAGTCCACCACTAAAATGCCCTAATCCATTCCCCTTGCAAAGTCATTTGACTCCACATCAATTGCCAAAATCCATTCCTCTTGCAAAGTCCACCACTAAAATGCCCTAATCCGTTGGAATGGCCATGTCTAACTTCCATGCATGGGAGGTTACCATTGTCAAAATCTACTACAAGGCATCATAGTTACAGGTAAATCTCTTTCTCAAGTAATGTTGTTTTCCTCAAACTTGAATAGATTAGTACAAATGAAGACAAATGGAAGGGTTTTCATTGTTCCAAAAATCTAATATTATTGTTTCATAGATGGGGAAATTATTTTGGGAGGAGAAAATCAGGGTAATGGTATTCCAAATAAATACAGTGCATTTTTTGTTCTTGTTGTTGTATGGTACGCTGCAAGTTGTAATAGGTATAGTTCCAGCTTCTCCTTTTAGTTGTGGTGGGAAGTGCCGCCTTGTTTTTGCCTAATGTAATGCCATGGAGATGTAGCAGCCAGCATGGTGATCGGGATGGAGATTGAGGGTAATGTGGTGGGTGGCTCACGCACCAGCACAAGGGCGTGGGAAAGAAGGTGTAGCCTCTGCCACCTGTAGGTATGGACGTGCCGTGTTCGTACACCAAGGAGAAGACAGGTTCGGCTGCAGCAGTTGAGAAAGCTACAGAATGGGGGATTTTTAAATGGTATTGAGAGGGGAACAACTGGCAAACGCATGACGTGTTTTAAAATTTTCTTTGGTGGGCTTGGGTTTGAATTTTAGTTGTTGGGCAGTCAAGGATTGGGGGAGGCACCAGGTCCAAAAGATAAGGGCTTGGCTCGGTTGAAATCAAGATGCAAACTTTCCATAGTAAGTTTTCTAAAAAATAAAACCCATTTAAAGAAGAAACTTCTACAGAATGTAAATAATAATAATAATTTAAATTTTACTTTAGGGGATAGGAATTTGGACCTTGGATGTGGCTGGATTTGGGCCCATCCGAAGGCCTTGTTTGGTCCACCTCATCCCTCCTACAAAGTCATGAATGATGACTGATGACTGGAGAGGCAAGACTCGTACAATCTGGATGTATTGATACAGTATTGCCTGGGAGGGAGAGGTTGATGTCGGCGTCGTGCTGGGCGGTGTTGAAGGAGTTGGAGGAGATGAGGACTAAGGCATCGTAGCCTTCGACCATGCAGTCGTGGAAGAAGATGCGAAAAGTGGCAGTAGTTGTGGTGGGGTCGTTGATTTCCTTGGTGCTTATGATCTCCCGCATGATGGGTTTGAACAGAGGGCATGTTTTGTACTAGTAAGCGGCGCTGAGCTTGGATTGTGTGTGGGGAAGAAATGACAACGCTAGTGCTATAAAGAGGAGAGACATTGCCATGGGTTGAGAGAGGAGGGAGGCATAGAGAAATCCCATTTTCATTGTAGGAATTGGTGGGTGTGGAAAACTTTGTTAACAACACGAGTCAAAAACTGTAGCAAAAGTCGTGGGTGACAGCACTGCTACTCTTCCCATTAGCGTCTTCTTGCTGATTCCACAGTTCTTCTTGGTGGGTTCTGGAGAAGCCTTCATATACACTGGTCAACTTGATTTCGTCATTACCTAATCACCCAAGGGGATGAAAACTATGAGCACTGGCCTCTTCCTCTCAACTTTCTCGCTAGGTTTCATTGTTAGTAGCTTCTTGGTATCGGTAGTGAAGAGGATGACAGAGAGTAGAGATGGCCAAGGATGGCTAGCAGACAACATCAACTACGGAAGACTTGATTATTGAAAGAGTGCCATGGCATGATTTCAAAGGCAATTTATAATTTGTTTCTAATGAGAATGGCCCCAGTTTTCCATGTAAACCCTGGTTTGGTAGGTGAAGGTCTTAGTACGGTTGAATCTTTTTCCGAAGACACACGGTGTCGTGGAAAGTTTCAAAGAAAGCTAAGGTTGTGTCTTTGAAAGGCTCTCACATATTTTAATCAAGAATATTCTATGCCTCCGCGTCTTTGAAAGGCTGTCAAGTCTGACAAGTCTGACTCTAAATTTGGTGCGTTGAAAGGATTCTAAACCTGCCGCTGTCATTATTCTAGCAATTTCTTTCCTGCTGCATCCTCTCTCAATCTCCTCTGCCATGGCTGCGACACCATCTTCCACTGCTGAAATTTCCTCATCCATGGAAACATCATCTCTTTTGTTGTCTGCTGCACATATTGATATTCCCAGCCAGGTTGCATTCTTAGCGGCATCGTCGTTGACCCAAGTTTTTAAGTCCTTGCCTCCTAGCACTCTTGCCAGACCTCCATCTATCATCTCCACCATTGCTCTTCTTCCCTTCTTGACTCAGGTATCAACTTTGTCATCTCCTATTCTCCTCAAATAAATTCTTTCACCCTATTCTTTTCTTCTTCTTATTTCTCTACACCATCATATCCTTCTGTTCTTCCTTCTTCTTTGTCACACTCTTATCAGTTTTCCATTTCGAATTCACTGCCTTCTTCCACTCTACTTGCTGCACCGAATATTACCAATCAAACTTGATTCTACCAACTATTTTCTCTGGAAAGATAAATTTCTCCCTGTTTTAATTAGCAACGACCTCTTAGGATACGTTGATGGCACTTTTCCTTGTCCTCCTCAATATACCTGTGATGCCGAAGGTGTAAAATCTGTAAGTTGGGATTGAAAGTTCAAGGAAGCTGCCATTCTTTCTTTACTTAATAAAATATACCTTGTTGAAATCAAAACCCTTATGATTATATATATATTAAAATAATCCTTTAAACAACGAATTAATTATAATTATTTTATATGTAAATAATTTTTTTATTTAATTAAATTGTAAAAAGTTTTTAATATCATTAATATATTAATTAAATATATCATAATTTTAATAATAAATATATTTTAAAATTAAACATATTATAATTAAATATCACAATATTATTATTGAATAAGATTTTATATAATTTAATAATTATAATATATATTAATTTTTTAATAAAATAATTTTATAATATTTATTACACTTTTAATTTTATTTATAAGAGTTTTATTGGACCCTATAATGTTGAGGCTAAATACAAGGGAAATTTTAGAAGGTTTCAAGGAATGATCCAAACAAAGAAAAATTAAAAACTTGAATGAGCTTCTTCTATATGCTTCTTTCATAAAAGTAGAGGGGCAAGTAAGAGAAACACACATGGTCAAAGTAAAAAGGACTAAGTAGGTGGTCAAGGGGCAAAATAGGTAATGAAGGTAGCAAAAAGGTTCGAGATTAATGTTGACTCAAGAAATTTCATTAGTATGGGTGACAACTTACTAGGAACTTCTAATTATAGACTTGAAGAGTCTATGGACTTCTTCAAATTTCATATTATCGGGTGCCATTATATTTAGTCAAATCTTGAGGGGAAATGAATTAAATTAACCCTTTAAAAATATTACTCAAAATATGGTAATGGAATATCTCAAAACTTGTATCATTTGTGTGGATTGAAATAGAATATTGCTTTTAAAATGCAATTTCTAACTTTCTATTTTAAAAACAAAAAATAGTAAAATATTTTGTATAAGAGTTGTTACTATTTTCTATTTTCAAAACAAAAAATAAGAAGTGAAAAAAAAAAATGAATATTAGCCTACTTTTAAAATTTACACTAATTACTTTTTAGAGGAAAAAAATAACTTTAATGTAGTGTAACCATATATACTTTGTATACATAAGGAATCAAAACTAAGGTATAGGATCATAGGTATTATTATTAGATGGTGCAACTTGTTGGAAAAATCAAAGGGTGGAATTGCTGGATGCTGAAGACCTAGCCTGTAACTTCTCTTTCACAATATGATACAACCTAACCAACATGATTACGGATTGTTAAGCCACCTTAATTTAGACCAGACTTTTCTATCTCATTCGTTTAAGTTCTACCCATCTTGCTGTCATCTTTCTTGCCCTAAGGACTTGACCCGGGTCAGATAGTGTGGTTCACGGTTCACCCACCATTAGGTCATCACCAAAAGTCATAATCTCAAATGAAAAGGGGCACAAGGAATAATCTTCTTACCTTTCTCATCATGCATATATTTTATTTTATATGAGTATTAATTACCATTTTAAAAAAATAATAACTAAAATAGTTTGATTTTAATAATTTTATAAATTTTTAAAAATATCTAATCATTGTTGCACATGTGAAATTTTTTTTTTCTTACTTATATGTTTTTTCTTCTTAGTTTATTTCTTATTTTAATTTATTTTGTATTTATTTGTTAATATCTACTAATGGATTTATTTTATATCTTTATTTATTATTTGTTTTGCATATACATATTTTAAGAGACTACCTACATTGGACTACGAGAGGTGTGTGATGCAAGACTCGAGACAAAGACAGAGTGAGGAAGGTACACTATTTTTCCTTATACAAACCAACATATTTTAATTATAATACCATTTTTACTTTGGGTGGTTAGAAGAATATAATGGAAGTGTTATTTTAAATTTTGTTTAAATCTTATTGAGTACTTGAATTGTACGAGTTATTCCCCAGCTTAGTTTGATACCAAGGCCCAAATTTTGACCCAAGGCTATGACATAGACTGGTGTGACTTGATTCGCAAATCATGGGCCATACGTATGCTTTCTTATAATAATCTTGTTTAATGATGAAATATAGCAATAATTATGGAACAACTTTAGGTGTTTTATAATTATTAGATTATTCAATAAGTAATTGTGTTTTAATTTTAATCAAACATGCATGCATGAAACCTTAGAGTTCCCATTCAACTATCATTGTAAGATAAAAGTTTCTCTTATTACATACTAAAGACATTTAAGTTGTCAAAGGTGAAAAAGGTTTTATCTAAGCCACTTTCAAGTTGACAACTTTTAAATTGTCTAGAATGTGATAAAGATATTTTTTTTGCAATGATGTTTGAATTGTCCGATTGGACAGTGTAGGAAAACATAATATCTATGAAGTTAATTGCTTGTGCTTAATTCACTTTTTAGAAATTTTGGTAGTATTTCCTCTTGTTCTCTGGGTGCATATTTGAACAAGGTCACATATTATACCTTGTTCATTTTGTGTACTTGGAGAACTATGGGGAAATGCTGCCAAAATTTCTTTAAAATGAAATTGAGTATATTGGCAATTAACACATAGGGATTATGTATTCCTACATGGGATAGGAACAACTACCTGATTTTGGATGATGGACATGTTAAAAGGCATAAAAAACATGCATCAAAAGGTTCTATTGTCATATTGTTAATCCTTTTTTTTAATTGAGGATGAGGTTCAAATTTTTTATTGCACTTGAATCCTAATTGTTTGTCCATAGAAAGTTTAAAAGAAATTTTGGATGTCACAAATGAGAAACTAAAAGTTTTGAGTGTTTTCTAAAGGTAACTTTTCTAAGTCTTTTCCATTTCCATTGTTTGCTTATGTTTGCTATATAGGAATTGAGTTCAACTATTATAGGCAAATGAATCGTTCCTGGATGTCAAAAGATAGAAGATCAAAAGACTATGAGGATGGGGTTGAAAATTTTATTTCATTTGCAGTTCAAAATTCTGCAAATCAAAACTTCATCAAATGCCCATGTTTACAGTGTGGAAATTTGATCTTCAATACTCCTCAAAAGATTAGAGAACACCTATTCTTTTATGGAATTGACCAAAGTTACCATACTTGGTTTTGGCATGAGGAGGCAGCTCTAAGTAGTGGACCCCCAACTACAAGGGTTGAATGTTTTGATAGAATTCATATTGGTAATGTGGATCATACAGTAGAAATGGTTGAAGTTGCGCAAGATGATTGTAATGCTAATCCAAAATTATTTGAAAGGTTGCTTGAAGATGCTGAAAAACCTTTGTATCCCGATTGCAAAAACTTCACCAAATTATCTGCTTTAGTTAAATTATACAATCTGAAAGAAAGATATGGGTGGTTTGATAAAAGCTTCTCCGAGCTATTAAGCTTACTTGGTGATATGTTGCCTGTAAACAATGAGTTGCCATTGTCTATGTATGAAGCAAAAAAAACATTGAATGCATTGGGAATGGAATATGAAAAAATACATGCATGTCCCAATGATTGCATACTTTTTAGGAATGAGTTAAAAGATGCATCTTCATGTCCTACATGTGGAGCTTCAAGGTGGAAGGTGAATAGAAGAGGAAGCAAAAAGAGTAAAGGAGTTCCTGCTAAAGTGATGTGGTATTTTCCACCTATCCCACGATTTAAAAGAATGTTTCAGTCCTCAAAAATTGCAAAAGACCTCATATGGCATGCAGAAGGTGGAGAATTTGATGGAAAAATGCGTCATCCATCCGACTCGCCATCATGGAAGGTAATTGACCATAGATGGCCTGATTTTGCTGCAGAACCTAGAAACCTTAGACTTGCCATTTTAGCAGATGACATAAATCCCCATAGTTCTTTGAGTAGCAGGTATAGTGGTTGGCTAGTTGTCATGATCACTTATAACCTTCCACCGTGGTTGTGCATGAAGAGAAAATTTATGATGTTATCTTTGTTAATACCGGGTCCACAACAACCTGGAAATGACATAGATATCTATTTAGCACCATTGATTGAGGACCTTAAAACCTTGTGGGAGATAGGGGTAGAAGCTTATGATGCATATCAAAGAGAGGTCTTTACATTAAGGGTTGTTCTATTATGGACAATAAATGACTTTCCTGCATATGGAAACTTGTCTGGTTGCACAGTCAAAGGATATTTTGCTTGTCCAATATGTGGACCGGAAACCCATTCACATAGGTTGAAGCATGGGAGAAAGAACTCATTTATAGGCCACAGACGTTTTCTTTCATGCAATCATCCTTTTAGAAAACATAGAAAGACATTCAATGGTGAGCAGGAGTTTCGATCACCTCCACAACCATTAAGTGGAGAGGAAATATTATTGAAAATGAATGCCATTTGTAATTCATGGGGGAAAAAAAGGGGAAGACATGAAAAATCCAATGTGACTTATACCAATTTTTGGAAGAAAAAGTCCATATTCTTTGAACTTGAGTATTGGAGATATTTGCATGTTCGTCATAATTTGGATGTAATGCACATTGAGAAAAATGTTTGTGAAAACATCATTGGTACATTACTTAACATCACAGGGAAGACAAAAGATGGACTCAATTCTCGTCTAGACCTTATGGACATGGGCTTAAGGTGTGAACTGGCACCAAGGTTTGAATTGAATCGAACTTACCTTCCACCTGCATGTTATACATTGTCTAGAAATGAGAAGAAAGTATTTTGTCAAACTTTAGCTGAGTTAAAGGTTCCTGAAGGGTATTGCTCAAACTTTAGAAATCTTGTGTCAATGGAAGATTTGAAGCTTTATGGCCTGAAGTCCCATGATTATCATACACTGATGCAACAATTGTTACCAGTGGCATTGCGATCACTTTTGCCAAAGCATGTACGACATGCTATTGCTAGATTGAGCCTTTTTTTCAATGCTTTATGTAAGAAGCTGGTTGATGTGTCTACATTGGATAAGTTACAAAATGAACTTGTTGTGACATTGTGCTTGCTTGAAAAGTACTTTCCGCCATCCTTCTTTGATATCATGATTCATTTAACAGTTCATCTTGTTAGAGAGGTGAGACTTTGTGGACCGGTTTATTTTAGATGGATGTACCCATTTGAAAGGTTCATGAAAGTATTAAAGGGTTATGTGCGAAACCGAAACCACCCTAAAGGTTGCATTGTTGAATGCTACATTGCAGAGGAAGCTATTGAATTTTGTATAGAGTACTTATCAAATGTGGATGCAATTGGAGTTCCTAGTAGCACTAATGTTGACCATAAAGTTGGGGCGCCTATTCCTGGAGGTCATATCACCGAAGTTGATTGTAATTTGTTGTTGCAAGCACATCATTATGTGTTGGAAAATACAACTATCATCCAACCTTATATCGAGTAAGGGTCAACTATTTTGATTTTATGTGTAGATTACTTAAACTAATTTTGGAAACTTATTGTTACGTTCTTATACATATCTTATAGAGAACACATGAAATGGTTGAAATTGAACAATCCTCGTCAATCTAAGAGACAAAAGTGGCTACAAGAAGAACACATGCGAACATTCACTCATTGGTTATGAAAAAAGGTATTGAATTTATTCTAAAAATTGCACCATTCTTAGCACTAATCATAAAAAATATTAATAACTATGGTCCATTCAAACAGGTAGAAGTTACCATTGCTGACAAAGAACCTATATCTGAAACCTTCAGATGGATGGCACATGGTCCTACCCACTACGTGGCCAAGTATCATGGCTATGTTATAAATGGGTGTCAATACAATACAAAAGACTGTGATGAGTTACGAGTTACCCAGAATAGTGGAGTTAGCATTGTAGCAACAACAATGCAAATTTCTAGTGCCAAGGATAAGAATCCAGTATTTGGTGAGCTATGTTTCTATGGTATTATTACTGAGATATGGGATCTTGATTATACCATGTTTAGGATTCCAGTTTTCAAATGCAATTGGGTTGATAATAAGAGCGGCATCAAAGTTGATGAGTTTGGGCTAACATTAGTTGACTTCACTAAGATGGCTCATAAATCAGATCCATTTATTTTAGCCTCCCAAGCCAAGCAAGTATTCTATGTACAAGACCAACTTGATCCAAGATGGTCAGTTGTTTTGTCAACTCCTGAAAGGGACTTCTCATTTTCAGCAAAGGATTCTGATGACTTCATGGATAATTCTATTGAACACCATCCTCTCATTACCATCTTGGCACAAGTTGAATCATTTGATACAATGGATGACTCTGATGTCATTTGCATTCGAGAAGACTGTGAGGGATTCTGGATTGATAACAAATCTTCTATGTAACTAAATTTATGACCTTGTTGTTTTGTTGTGAAGGTTGTAACTATCCCATTAACTTGTTAATATTGAAATTCTGCATTTCAGTAAATAGTTTATTTATTTTCGAAGTGGATTAAATTCATCATGTCTCTAAATTTATTGATTCCCTATTTCATGATTATTATTATACACATATCTCAGAGTGATCTAAAGGGTAATACAAGGATATCAATTTGTCTCAGCTCAAAGCTTATGATTTCTAGTTCCATAAGAAAAAAGTTTGGTGAGGATCTTCTAGTAAGTTTTTATTATTATTATTTTTAAATATTTCATGACAACATGTGAATATTGTTATCTAGCATGTAAAATGTTCCTAGTATGTTCATGTTACTAATATGAGTTCATGTTATAAAAAATTCAATTTTACTTGCAATTAATGGGTATACTTATCATTTCTCATTGATGTGTTATAGGCATGGATTCAAAGGAAGAGAAAACCCCTTCACAAAAAAATATAGAGGGATAACAAGGAAATCTATGATTATAAGGAATAGGAATAGAGGGATAAAGTTGGTCATAAAGTACAATGCTGATGGTATCTATGTAGGAGAATCTTCTGTGCACCTAACAAGCTACTTAGGTGTATTGGCACGTACGATGGTACCAATCAGATATAACACATGGCGAGATGTCCCTGAACAATTGAAGGATAAGTTGTGGGACTCTATTGAGGTTACTTTTTTTTTTTTAACATAAATAAGTTTTCTACAATCTCTATATTTTTTTCAAATTTTGAGAAACTAATGACTTTATAATTTGTAGATTGCTTTTACATTAGACAAGAAAAGCAGAAGGAATTGTATGCTTACATTGGGAAAATGTTTTCGATCTTTTAAGAACACGTTGACTGTGAAACATATTCTTCCTTTCAAAGATGAGCCAGAGCTTCTTAAGAAACCACCAGCTGAATATCATTTTATCGATGATGAAGATTGGAATATTTTTGTGAAAAATAGGTTGTCTGAAAAATTCCAGGTACAAATACAATTAACATTAAACATACTACATGCATCCACATATATATACTAAGCATCCATTTTAATTTGTAGGAATATAGGGAAGTACAAAAACAGAGAAGAAAGAAGCATATATATAATCATCATCTAAGTAGAAAAGGGTATGCTGGACTTGAAGAAGAGATGATAAGTTTTTGTTAGTTCTTATTGTGGTTTAATTTTATATGATTGTATAAGTAATGAAGGAATATTTTATATGGGTTTCTTAATTGTTTCTTTTCTGACAAAAAAATAGAAATAAAACCACATGTGTCATCTAATAACTATCTTTAATTTTCCATTTCTATTAGATGATTGAAGCTGGCTCCATAGAAAGCATTGATAGAAGTTTACTTTGGAAGAGGGCTCTGCAAAAAAAAGATGGCAGCTATGATGATGTGGTCCTACCGGTAGTGGAAAAAATAGTAAGTAGACATTTTGTACCCAAAAATCACATCTTTAAACACCTTATTTGGTTTTACCTATTTGAAAGTTAACTTCATAACTTCCTTTTGTTTTAGGATGAATTGATGAAAGAGTCTCAAGAGAGTGGCATAAGCTATAGTGGGAGCAATGACATACTTTCTCAAGCACTAGGTACTCCTAAGTATACTGGTCGGGTTCGAGCTAAAGGGAAGCACTACACGCCTGGACGATATTTCAATAGTATGTCAGAACGTGCTGTGAGGGATATTTTAAAAGCAACTCAAGAACGTCAAGTTAAGTTTGAGGCTGATGTGTTAGTGAGACTATCTCAGATAAGAGTTGCTACACCACAATCCGATGTGAGTAGTTCCAACATGAAATCAAAACTGTTGCTTCTACCAGAAGTAGTGGAAAAACCAATTCGTAAAGTTGAGGAGGACACCTTACCTGTGAAAATAGAACCACACATGAAGGTGTGTTATTTTTAGTTTACATTTCCTAGTTCAATGACGTAATTGTCACAAATTCCTAGATAATTTTCATAAATAATTTCTTCCAATTGCTTCTATTTTTGTTAGATTGATACTTACATTTTAGGTAGATTCTATTACAGTATAATTACTACTAGTAATATTCTATTCCACTACAACTATTACTTATAAAATATGTAACTTTATGTCTTAAATATAGCCCTAACATAGTCAATGCACTTTAAACTTCATTTATTGATTATTTTTTTATATTGAAATTAACAATTTAATTTACTTTTGAAGGCAAGAAAATGTGAGTTGGCAGTAGGGACCAGAGAAAATACAGTGGCTGGTGGAACAATTGTAATGGATTGTGGTCCCAACTACCTAGTTGTTTTGGATGCTCCCTATGAGTCAAATACACCACTTCCTATTCCCATTCCTGGACAAGCTACAACAGTTGGAGTGGCAGTGGGCTACCAAGTTTTATGGCCAACCCATTTAGTCAATTTGAGTACTAAATTCATTAAGGTGTGTTATTTTCATTTTCAATAGTTTATAAAGATATGTATATCATTTGAAAACATGGTGCTTTCTTTTATAGGGATCTCACAAAGGGAAAAGACAAAAAACAACAGAAAATGACTTGAAAATTGGTGAAAACCCTCAAGATATCAACAATTTTGATGCATTAGTAGGTCTCATGCTAAATGAGGGGAAAACACAAGGTGTGGAGGTCCCAAATGATGTATTTGGCGAGAGTTTTAAGACCTTCCTTATGAAAGAAGACATGGATATGATAATTTCATTTAAGGAAGTGTCGGCTAATTGTGTCATATATTATATATGGTAAATAATTTTATAACTTGCTAATGTGTGTTAATTTATATATATATATATATATATATATAAGTAAAATGGTCATTTCTTATCAAGGTATGTGGAATTTAAACAGGCACCTCTAGAAAAAGCTAAGTGATGCAAGGCTCACCGAACGATTTGCTTTTATCAATCCAGCTTTAGTCTCTAAAGCTGGAATGGGTGAGACAACAAAGGAAAATAGGTCAAGGTTGATTGCAAATCGTTTAATGCATGCAAAGCGTGCTGACTACATTTTTAGTCCATATAACCCTGAGTAAGTTATGAAAAATATTAAGTTTTTTTTTAATGTTAAATAGCTTAATCAATGCTAATTACTAAATAATATCTAATATACTATTGTAGTTTCCACTGGGTCTTGGTGGCATTGAATATGAGGACAATGACTGCGTACTACCTTGATCCGATGCAAAAGCAACCATGTGGTGATCTTAAGGAAATTGTTAACATGTAAGTGTCTTCATTTCCATACTTGAATATAGTGCATAGTATCTAAAATGTTAATTTTCTTTTCCATGTAGGGCACTACGAATTCATCCACCAGAGAAACAAAGATCATCAAAGAGGGAGCCGACATGGGTAAAAGTAGTGGTAAGTTACTTGGTTAGAGTAAGATATATCATATGACCACTTATATCAACCCTAAAATTTGAATATGGTTTTATGTTTTGTCACTTAGATAATAATGACATAAAACATCATGATATTAATGTTTTTATGGTACCATAATTCATATGTGTGCCTATAGTGCCCAAGACAACTAGGAAGTGTGGAGTGTGGTTATTATATGATGAGATACATGAAAGATATAATTGTTGATCCAAGCCTCCTATCCACAAAGGTATATACTCATTAATAAATTTTATTAGTTTCTATACTTTAGTAATTTTTTGTTAACTTAACTAATCATCATGTATGTACAATTAATTATTAGTTTAAAGGGAAAAAATTGTATAGCGAAGTTGAGCTTAATGAAGTACGATCTGAGTGGGTTATGTTGGCAACTCAATTGATTCTTACCCATGCCTGAAGGTATAAATTAACATCTATAATGCTTGATTTTCATTATTAATGAAGTCTTGAATGGACTAATTTTTTTAATTTACCATCTTATGTATGCAGATGCCCTCATTTTAGTCCAGTAAGAGTTGTAGATCACATTTTGACGATTCTCATAAGTTCTCATCTCATGATAAGTAATTTTTTCCTCCATAGTGATAGAATATAATAGTTTTATACATAAACTATTTCAATATAACAAATCAAATTATTACATCATCACCAATGTTGTTACATGGAGAAGTTATTTTTGTTATTGTTGTATGGAGAAGAAACATATAATTTGTGAACTCAATAAATCAAATTATTATATCATGATCATCAATGTTGTCATTATTATTGTTGTTGTTGCATAGAGAAACTGTTATTGTTATATGTTTGGACTAAACAAATCAAATTATTACTAATATAATTATCACCATCGATCATCAATGTTATTGTTATTGTTATTGTTGTTGTTGTTGTTGTTACATGGAGAAATTGTTATTGTTGTATGGAGAAGTTATTGTTGTTGGAAAGGTTGTTGTTGCATCAACAGGTTGTTGTTGGATGGAGGGATGGTAGAGAGCTTTTTTTTTTGTGTAGGGTTAATTATTATATTTGGGTTATAATTTTGGAATTGAAAATAAAGGCAAGTTTTAGAATGGTTGTTATTATGACATTTAACCAATGATTTGTAGGTTTCTATTGCCTTGGTTATGCTCTTTTAATTTTTAGTTGAATACTTTTTTCTTCCTTATGGAATGTTATTAGTTAACTAAATTTGATAATATAGGAAAGTTGTAAGAAGAAATTAAGGCATTTGCAAATGGTTAATATTAAATGTCTTATATTACTAGATATGATGATTTATGATTGAAACTAATTATAAACCATACCTATTGGTATATTCATATATTTATTTATGAGAAATGAGTTTGATATGTTAGACATAGATAAGAATATATTATATTACATTCCATATTGTAGAATTTATACCATTGAAAGCCTAACTTGTTTCCTCTAACTTAATAATACACTAAAAAAGTATTTCAATATTTTTATAAACAAGTATCAAATTAAACAATTTTTCATCTTCATTGAAGCATAACATCTCATTAAATACCAAGTTATTCTCATTTGCACTTCTTTCATGGACCATTTATAGATTTAGATTTAACTTTCATTGCATGTATATTAACTAAACATAATTTGTTTCTTCTATTAATTTTTTTATAAATGTATACAGGTAAAAGATTTCAAGTTCAGGAGTGGATATGCAACCAACAAAAATACTTTTGGCTATAAATACTTTTGGCTTTTTCTTCTTCTTCTTGTAATATTATTTTTGATAAGGAATTTGGAGACCTTGTTTTTTGGTACATGTGTACTTGTTTTATATATGTTGAAGTTGGAAAATATGCTTGTAAATATTTTGATACATTTACAAATTTGCGTATTAATTAACTATGTAGACATTAGTTCTTTATCATTATATTATTCCCAAATTTATTCAATTTCTTTTGGAAGATGTAGTTATTAATATTGAAGTTATTGTTTGGTACTTTATAAATAATCATGCAGCCAAAATTATATATAACAGGACATACAAAATATATCATTTCAACAGGGGGATTTTCAATATTATTATCCACATAAGATGACACTTTTTAGAGTGTCGAAATAGACAAATGATATTTTGGCCATTCCTTGGCACTAATGTAAGTGTTAACATAGGTAGATCAATAATGACGTTTTTTAACGTGTTAATATAAACCAATCAACAATGACGTTGTCTAGAAGCGACATGGTTGCCTGCACCCATTCCTTGACAGAGGCGAAAATGACGCTTTCGAGAAGCGTCATCGTATACATTTATTGACGCCTAAAAAACGTCATTATTACCCTTTTTTCTTATAGTGGTATATACCCTTCTCCTTTTTCCGCATCACATGTATTTAATGTAATTCATAGTACGGTAGGAACCAACTAGGAGTTTGCTATATACTCAGTTTTAATTATATTGTAATAAATATAATCTATAAATACTTATTCATCAATTTTATATTTTATTTTTTATGATAAATATATGTGTTAAAAAGGAAATATGAAAACAAAAAATTATTTAATTTTATATATAAATAATGGAGTAGGACCAGGTGGGGTGAGCTATTGTCTAAACTCACCTCATCCTTGATCTAGGTTAGAAGAAAAAATAAATAAAAAATCTCACACTGAAATTTTAATTCAATTGCATCTCTCCCAATCCATTTTTATCAAGACTAAGGTGGAAGGAGGTGATCAGTTTTCCAAAATATTCACCCTTTTATCATCCTGAATTAAAATTTTAAATTACTTTCTACAGTACTACGAGTGGCTATTTTCTCCACTTGTTTGATTATTAAACCACACATCCCTCACCAGTCCCCAACCTCTACTAAAAGAACACCCTAGAACCATGGATTGTCCCTATATCTTGGTGCCTCCCACCTCCCATTTCAACCCATTCTACTTTCAGAAAACCTAAAAAAAGCTTGGCCACAAACATGAAACACCCCCACCAAGCTCACCTACCCAAATTCTCTACTCCAAATGTTAGTGCACATGCATTATATTTTATTACCATTAACTATAAGCATCTCGTGTATGTTGTCCAATGAGTGTTGGAATTTGAGTATATTTATAGGAAGCATTGATTGAGAGATTGACTAGGTTAATTGATTTGTTTAACTAAATTGGGATTGTGGAATGCATTATAACTCAATTTATAACCTAATTTGATTGCCACCTTGTACACATTTTACTCTTGGTTTGGGGGGGAGTCTTTGTTAATTATTTATCTCTCCTAAGATCTTGATGTAGTGGTTTTCTTTAGTAATATCAAATTGTTGCACCATTTCTAGTCCGAAAATGACATTTTTAACTTAGGGATGTAACTCACATGTATTAGTACATGAAACCTTCAATTAATCCGATTTTAAAAGATTTGGATAATTATTTTTAATATTTAAGTTGGGTTATTCGAACTTAATATTAAATTTGGATAACTTAAATCCATACAAGTATTGGCATAAATATATATATATATATATATATATATATATATATATATTAATTTAGAATGAATCAAATCTCCCCAAGTAGGATTTGAACCTATAACGAGTAGGTTAACGATTGCTCGTTCTACGATTGAGCTACTGAGGAACAATGAGAGATTATATCTCATGGAGTTCAATTCCTGTTCTCAGGAAATAATTTTTTTTAAAAACATTTATAATTTAAATTATTTTATATGATAATATTTATTTGTATTAATTTCTTTTTAGATTCATAAGAAAAAAATT
>JBAPGN010002865.1:0-45385 GCA_037355405.1 Vitis amurensis
CCCAATAGTTTCCGAAGGTATTCTAGGAGGCGGGGTGCTTGTTATTATTTTTAACTCCTATTACGCTCATCTTCATACACATGACCACAAGATGTATATTTCATTAGCAAACGAAATTGTGGGTCGAACATTAATCAAAGATAACAAAAGTACATTAATTACAAAAGAACGTTGTTACCACCCTTTAACTAAAAAATCCTCTTTTCCGAGCCCATATTGTTATCAGATCAGTCACAGTGAGGATGACTGCAGCTGACCGTCGCATTACCTTTTGCGACCAGGTTCCCCGACTATATAGTCTAGGGGTGAGAGGTGAGTGACGAGCAGAGACATGGGAGCTATAAGTAATAAATATAAATTTGATGTAGCTTCATTCGGGCCCCTGGGACATAAAAGTTGGGGGGCCTATCCTTCCATTAATAGCTATGTAAATAACTGGTGCTTTTTTAGAAAAAACGAGCTGTGCCCATAATGAAGATAGTCAGTTATTGGATACCATAAACTTTAAATCTAAAATTTCCACAAATGGGCGATGATTTGAGTATGAAATGAACCACTTGCCAAGCCTGGGGTTTTTTTATTTTTCAAAATTGGTTAATGTTTTGGTATTTTGATATCTTTTTATCACCAAAACACATCCAAAGGAGGAGGGAGGAGAGATATATTTAGGAGGAGCCACTGAGACAAATGGATTAGCTCATTTACATTGCCAGCAACCTACGAGCTTTGGAGTCTTCTATAGTCCTTTTGCCCCAAAAGCAAAATCATGAAGTGCAAGGAAGAAAAACACAAAAAGACGAATCTAACATCGAAGAATTCAAGAAGACACCCGGCAATCTCGCTTAAGTACACATTTAAGCAGAACTATTTCCTACAGAAGTCTATATTCAAACTCCCCTGAATGACACACCTGTCGTTTCGAGAGCCTCGGGAAGTCAAAAGTCCCAACGGCTTGCAAATAGTATGCGAAAAATCGGAGCTGAAATGAAAGAAGTTAGCCATGTGAAAGCAAATTGCACCCAAGTTGAACCAATTTCGCGAGTTGCGAAATCAACAAGGTGCTAGCTGGGCACGAATCAGCATTTTGTGCGAATGAGACTTTTAGCTTTGCGAAATCTCGCAAGCCCAGTTGTGCTGCGGTGAAATACAATCCACCTGATGTCTTCCAGACATAAATATTATGAGACTCCGCGCACCACATCCCCTGTTTTCTTCTTTTATATTCTTTTCTCACAAATTATTTGTGTTTATATAAAAATCACATAATCAACTCACTTAGTATAAACGCACACCATCAAGGGATTGCCTTAGTTAGTAAGTCACACCGAACCACCCCACACGGCGCTGAATCAACATCATATATATGTTAATAAATATTTTCCTATTACAAAGCCGACAGTGAGGTTATTAACAATACGGGGAAGCATTGAGTACTACAAGAGATAATCTCTTTGCGTATACCGTATTTGAAGGAAGCTAATTACATTCATTGAGCGCTCTGTCTACATGCCTTACCCCAATCACCCTCCCCATTTTGATTGTATTTCTTAACTAGCCAAACAAGTTTGAATGAATGTTTTTTCCTCAAGAAATGAGTGGTAAGGCTTTTGTCTCTTGAGTATGGAAGCTGGGTGATTCGTGCCCGAATTGGGTGTCTCAGGCTGAAATCGTGTCCAGCTGTCTCCTTGATTGAGGGAGTAATCAACAAAAATTTATAAACCTTATTCACACCATATACGTAGCGCGTAGCAAGACAAAGCTACTATACTGTGCATATAGTAGCGCTTCTTATGGATCATTTCATCTTGGGTATGGGTTTTTCCTTCCACTAATTGAGAGAAAAATATATAATAAAATAATCAAAAAAGATTAAACGATATGGTTGCTCTTAAAATAACATTTTTCAGTTAGTTTAAAGATTTACAAGAGAAACAATAAAGATTGTTTTGTTAAAAAAAGAAAAAGTGAATTAGTAGATATTTTAATATCTAACAATATAAGAAGATATGAGAGAGTTAACATATTATAAAATATGTAAGATTATAATGTTCTTATTAGTATTCAGATTTTCAACTTCAGGTTTTTCTCAGATTTCCTCCATACAAAATAGAATAGAGAGAGTCTCCTGTGTTCTATCTTTATTTTTTTTGTTTCTTTTTCCTTCAAGACTATTTATGAGAGAGAAAAATATTAACTATATTTTAATTTCCTCTCACAACTCGGTATATGTATTCGGTTATGGCATGAAGCTCCTTCCTCATTAATGGTTTAAACACTAATAAAATCAATATCATCACGTAATAATGCATGATATAGGACACACTATATGTGCTCAATAAACCTCTCATCCTTTAGCAATTTTGTGCACCAATTCAAGGTCGATTTCTCTTTTACCGTTTTTGAAGAAAATAAACACTTCGTAAAAATTCTAAAATAGTCTTCTGCAAGAAGAGATAAACTTTAATGGTGAGAACATATACACAATAGAGAGAAGTCTCAAAAGCTTTACGCGAAGTGTTGGGCTATGTTCTAGAAATATGCTAGGCGGGTGCAAGGGTCACCCTCACAAAGGGCGAGGAGGGTGTAAACACACTCAGGAAGAATAGATCTCATGTGACAGAGATCACTTGCCTATGGTTACCCAAAGATGAATATTGCTAACTCCATGGTGCATTTCAAACGGCACGAGATTCTAAGTTAACAACTAAAAAGATAAAAACCATTAACAGGTCCACACCTTTTCCCTCTCTGCATTAAATACACCGCTAAAACAACACACCAACTCTCTCCAAAATATATAACCAATAAGTGGCTATAACTTACTTCTCCGCCTCCTTCTTCACTCCACAAGAGCGAAGATTAAGCTATGCCTCTCATCCCTAGTTAGGAAAATATCTTCTTCTAAAGTTTTTGGTATATAACAATAGAAAGAAATATTGAAAACTGAAAATGAAAGAGAGTGACACAAAACACCGAGCAACCGCTCTCTCGTATATTAAACATAATAAACACTTTATAGTAGTACTATTTTATAGTCTATTTATATAAAAATTTCTTATTTACTAAAAAACGTTCCCGTCTCCCAATTTAACGGGCAAAAAAAAAGGGTTATTCGAAATAAAAACCCAAACCCCTGCAAATTGCCCATCTCCCCCTATTAAAATTAAAAATTTACGAAACATTTAATTAAAAAAAATAAAACCCCCTAAAGTTTTTTACTCGTTAAAAAAAGATTTTAATACAATAAAAGCCCTATTCAAAAAAAAATATTCCCCCCCCCTTTGTGGAAAAAAACTTATTGTTTGCAACCCAAAATGTTTTTTTTATTGTTTTATTATTTGTTCCTTCTTTTAACCTATTAAAGAAAAAAAAAATAACCCAAATTATCAAACAATTATTTAAAAAAAAACCCTTCAAACAAATGAAGGTTTTCCTTAAACAAAAAAAGTTTTTTACCAAGAAAATAGTTAAAAATGGCAAAAAACTTCCCCAATTTGAAAACACTTTTTTTTATAATTGTAATGGGGGTTTTTTTCCCCCCGCCCCTCCTACCTGTGAAGGAAGAATAACAAAGTTTTTTTGGTTGGCCAAAAAGTTTTTTTTTAGTAAAAGTGACCTTTTGGGATTGTATATAGTCCCCAAAATTTTTTAAAGGTGGATTTCCCTTTTATAAAATTTTCCCCTATGGAAATTTGGTGTTCAAAAATTTTTTTTTGAATATTAAAGTTTTTTTTGGGGGGTTTTAGATTGGATTATGGGTTAATAATCTTAAAATAAAAAGAAAAGGCCGTCCAATGAAAAATGTAATTTTTCCCCCATGGGAACCTTTTTAAAAAGAATATTGGGGTTTGTCCCCTTTTAAGGTGGGGGGGAAAAAAAAATATCCCCTAAAGGATATACCCGTTTGGGGGATTTTTTTCCCAAAGGAAATTTTTTTTTTTTGGGGGTGGCCCTAATAAAAATAATTTTTTCAATTATATTTTAAAGAAAATTTGGGGGGGTTTTGGGAAAAAAAACCGTAAAAATTAAATTCTTTTTTTTCCTTCTAAGGTTTTTAAGGAGATAATTGTTTTTTTTGTTGTTTTCTGAAATTCCATACAATAGAGGGTGAAAAGAATCTTTATAAGACAGAAGAAACCTCTTTAATATAGTTTTTTTTTTTCCATTATCTTTCCTCATAACCCACCATCTTCCTCTCAACCCCACTCACCACACCACCCCTCATTCCCCCTTAATCCACCGCCCCTCTCTATATTACAGTGGATGCAAGGGAGTTTATATAGAGACAAGTTTTATCCCAACCTTCTCACTAAGAAATTTATGCGTGAGTGGCTTATAACGAAGTTTTTTGAAAGAATTGGAAATTTATACAAAATATCTGATAGAAAGATCACAAAGAGTCGGTGCACCCAAATATCAGAATGAAGCATAAGGACATTCGCAGGTGAAAAACGAGCTCTGCGAAGATTTCGCAAACACTCAATGAAGGGCTGCGAAATATTTTCGCAACAACAAGGTTAAACTCACAGGGGGGGGAAACTCAGGCTGCGCAAAATGGCTTCCACCTTGAGGTTCACAAGCATTCCACCAGACTTGCGGTATGTACAGGAGATAGAACTTTACAGGAAGAGGAAATATTCCAATAGACACGTAATCAAAAAGTGTGCGAAATTTCTCGCAACAAAAAGGCACTGATTTCGCAAAACATTAAGTACTTATTGTGGAGTGAGCTGCTTGCAATGCTGTAACTCCTTCATTTTAACTCCTAAAATCGCACATTCCGTTAAGAATCATTAGAGGATCTTAGAGAATTCACTTGAGCTTAAAATGGTATATATAATGTAGATAATGGACTTCGGAAGGCTCCAAAAGGCAAGAGAGACTAGCTGCTGTCCGTCTGTTTCTCACTCTGTTATCCTCTTCTCCTTGCTTTCTTCCTTGCATACTTGAACGACTTTATGGCAAAGGGCTATAATGATTACTACACCAAAAAAGTGAATTTATAATTAGACTAAATATTGAAAATGGTATTATTAAGGGCGACCTTTGAGGTAGTATCATATTCATGTTACCCATTTAATTCATTATAGGTCTTAGTTAATTTCGTTTTATAAACATTATTCTTGTGGGAAGTTTTCAATGTTTTTTTATATCAGGCTTATTAAAATACAATTCAAGCCAGGCATAAATGTATGTGATGGAGACTCAACTTAAGAATGAGATCAAAGTATAATGGCTAATATATCTGTTTGTATAGTTGGGGAAGGTGTGCATAACAAAATTCAATGAATGAAAATGACTTGGTTCTAACCCTTTGAGTACTCCACATAATCTCTATGTGCGAACGTCACGATATATCAAAAGATGACAAGGAAATGAAACATGGAGAAAGAGGAAAACAATGGAAATTAGTCCCAGCCTCGAGAGCAGATTTTCTTATACTTATCACACACTTTTGGGAAGCACTTTTTCCTCTAGAGGTCCAGTGTGTGATAAAATAAGCAATAGCATAAGGTACCTACCACTCTTTTTCAAAATCTCTGGAGAGTGTCAATCAATCCCACACCGCCTCCAACCAACCAATTGGAGAGACAACTTTCCGTATTATAGGAAGCTGAACAATATGGAGGAGATTTGATATTGCCCTCCCGGAACGCCCAAAAACTGCTCCCACGGTTATGCGAAAATACCTCAAAACAATGTCCACCTATTAGCGAGACTTTCCCCTTATGTCGAAAAATTCGCATGAAATAAAACATAATACCAGCCATGTAACTCTATGCTGTTAAATATTATGGAATAAAGAGAGTATTAGAACATAAAACTGTTTTGCGCGGCGGAGGTCTACCGACATTTGTGTAGGGAGTGAATTAAATACTCCATTAGAGTATTATTTGTGGATGCAAATTTTATGTTTCCTTTGGTCATAATAAAATCCATTAATTTGAGACCAATAAGGGAAGTACAAATACACAACGCTAATTTGCTTTCTGTAAAGCACTATAGTGAGAAAAGGGGTAGGGACAATTCACCGTCTATATAGAGATATTCTATGAGTATAGAATCACGCAGCAATCACGTCACCTACGTCATTTCTCATCATCACTTAGAAAGTTTAATATTACAAAGCGAGCTCTCCATTTCTATTTTCTTAGCAGCCAAACATCCTCCTAAAGGGCTTTTTCCTCAGAGGCAGGCATCTGCCTAAAACTTTTAGTTTATGCCAAAGTAGATGGATGTTAGTGATGGCTTGGATCCGCAATCCCATGAAATTTCCCTCCTAAATTTAGCTTTAACACTTTCTTGGTATTAGGAAGTTATTAGTTTGCACTGTCTCCCAATATTTTCTATTAAAAAGGAATTGACATAATAAATTCCCAAAGTCTAAATGTTTGTGTTTTTCTACAATTATACACTTTGGGTACTATTTTAAACTTATTTCTTCATCGGCCAGGTACTTTGTATAGAGGCTTGTGTGGGAATAATTTTTCCATCCCCAAAAACAAATAGAAAATCTCATCTCCTAACAAGTAACGAGCTTATTTTGGTATTGGTTGATGGTTTTCTCCTTCTTATCTATTTTTCCAAGTTTTTCCTGTATCAAATACCAACATTAAGAAACCAACCCACCAATATATACCAATGGAGCAAACAATATGAAAGAGGATGAAGATTATCACCAAATTAGTATTATTGTTATCTTAATTAAGAAAATTTTAGTAGAGAACCAATAATAATATGGTTATAGGGCTTTGTGCGCCGCCCTCCCTTTAGTATTTCTTCATTTTTGAGTTGTTTTAAAATATTTAAACTCTTACGACATGAGAACTCATTTTCCAATTAGGAGAAGGAATCAAATTGGCTACCCCAAAACATTTACGATGAGTATTTATTCCATTGTATTTGATTATATTATTAAACAACCATTTTTCTAAACAATGGAAAAAAAGATTTTATTTGTGCGGGTGTTTTAAATAAATTAGAGTACATTAAGTAAAATTTAATAAGGAGATTGTGGAAAATTTATTCTTTTGTATTTTTTGCTACGAAATCGCCGCCACAAAAATGAACCGCCGGTTAATCAGATAGCAAGCAGTCACTACAGCATAAAGAATGTATACATGCAGAGCGAAACCGGAAAAAATTATCCCTTTGCTGAGGCCAAAACCTTAAATATACCCTTTTTATTTTGAAGAATTAGTCGGCAGATCTTGCATAAGCAAAAGACACCCACGATGTACATATAGCTATTCGCTGTTTATTTCTTTGGCTTAGTTAGATAAAACTTGGAGGAAAGAAATATTATACAGGATTTTAATTTTGGAACCAAACACAATAACTATAAAATATCAAATAATATTTAGATTCTTTTTAATTTTGTTATCCCTAGGGGTATGAAGAATAAAGTTTGTTTTAAATCTTTTCTGAAATTTAGTGTGGTACAGGTTCCAAATTCTATTATTAAAGACTAAACATTCTCTACATTTTAAATTAGGCATAAAATGTAACCTATTGTTCCGTAAATTGGAGTATACACTAATATGATATTGGCGAATAATGGAAAAATTAAACCCTTCCCCAAGATGATCGATCCAGCTTAGACCGACTGTAATGAGGAGTAGAGGTGATTGCAGTGGTTGAAGAGCTACTTAAATGTAACTCAGTACCAAGGTATAAATTTTGTGAGACTTATCGTTACCTATAATAAAAGCTAATGCGGATTTCCTAGTGGAGGTCGCAGTATTCAACACCAATTGGGGAACAAGCACGACAAAACATTTGAGCATAAATGCCCACAATAATTTTTTTGTTTTTTTCCAATTTTGAAGGGTATATATGAGCAAACAAAAAGAAAGCTGAACCAAAAAGCTAAGCTGGCAAAAAAAACAAAAACCTAAAAAGGCAATGGGTAAAAGGGCGCATTTTTTTATTCTTCAAGAATGGGTTTTCAAAAATTTGGACCATTGGGCCCTATAAAAAGGTTTGGTTTTTTTGGGAGAGAGTAGGAGTAATGAGTGACTCAACAAAGTCCACTAAGTGAAGCACACCAAGTTAGATAGTTGTCACACCATTTGAGTGAACTCTTCACCTCTTATCTATAGTTGGGTGAAGTGTAAATACTTTTATAATAATTTATTATTTATTATGTTTAGTTTTTATTATATTTAATAATTTATTTTTTCATTTTCTTTTCTTTTTATTTTTGTTTTATCAATTTCAATTTGCATTCCTTGTTGGGATTCGAGACACAGAGGGAAATCCTGGTACCAGTTTAAGAAGTCACCTTTAGTTGAAGGAGTAACATTCTTTTTTAGAGAAATTGAGAAACATTCCACACAATAGAAATATAAGCTCTCATTATGAAAACAAAAATCCCATGCCTAGAAAGTGAAACAAAAATAATGGCAATTAACCTAAAAACATAGAGAGGTATACGGAATAATGAGTAAGGCGTAAAAGCGCCAAGTTCATATTACAAATGCCAAGATGGCGAGTAAGTATGTTTTGTTAATTTGAAGAATGCGATGGAGCGATTAAAAAGAAAGGCAAAGCTATTCTCATTATTGGTCTAGTTATTTAGGAGTGTTATAGAATATGTTTGATATTGAGTGGAAAAGATGGGCATACTGAAAGAACCAACAACCCACAAGACCAAATAGCAAACTTCAGAGGGGAAAAAACATATTGAGATAAAAAAAACACATCTCCTACCTATGGAAGCAAAGCCTCAACCTCATGCTTCAACCATACAAAATGAAAGATTAACATCGTTAACACTTTGTGTAGCAAAGCCATTTTTTGAAAAAAGAAATTTTATATAAGTTCACAAGTCAAATTTGGGAGGTATCTTTTATATTGTTGAGTCAACAAAAGTATTTCAACTTCTTCATCTTAATTAAATAGATGATAATTTTGTGGATTTGTAAAGAAAGGTAAAGTTCAATAAATTTTGAAAGAAAACCATGCGACGAGAAGGAAAGATTTTTATATATATGTATTTCTATTTTTTGCGACGAAGAGAATTAGTAAATTAAGTATCCAAGACACCACCTTTTGAGAAGCTCACCTAATCTCTCATGCACTAGCAAGGGGGAACTAACGGAAGCTTTTCCCCTTTCTTTAACACTCCTCGGGGACCCACCTACCCTACCTTTCAAGGAACCAATGGGCGAAAAAAGAGAGAAATACAAGAGGAAAAGTTGGTTTGCACAAGCATTCTGACATCTTTGTGTGGTTGGATATGTTAGAAAATTTTTCTTTCTTATTGGACTCAATCTCTTTTTTCCATTGAAAATTCTATTTAAGTGATATCAAAAGATTTGAAATAAAGAAGGGTATAACTATTGATACCCTTTAAAGCATCTCATCTCTTCTCAGGAAGTAGAAGAGATATATCGTACCATTCTCCTTTGGACCAAATTGTGAAAAGATAGAAACCATATAATCTTCGTTTTGGGATCCAGGTGGAAATTCAACAATGAGTGGGTCGTAGTGAGTTGAGGTGAAATGAGCCTAAATATTCATAAAACTTCTTCTTTTTGTGAGAGATACAATATCATTTAGTCAGGAAAAACATTTATCATATTAACTAAAATTCATAATTTATTTCGTTTAAATTAGAGGGATGATTTTAGTATTGAATACTTAGCATATAATTTTAGTTTTAATATTGATTTTTTTATAAGATAGAAGTTCTTTGAGAGAAAAGTGTATCAAGTGGGGGTTAAAAGAGACAGGTATGATGCTTTGCAGTAAAATTTTTCTTGAAAAGTTTATTATTGGAAAAACAAGAGAAAATAAACTAGGGAGAAGAAAAGACACAAAAAACAAAGAGGCAGTCGGGTTCGCAACCAACCAAAAAATCCACCCACAAATTTTTGGCGCATGCGCACTGTTGATGAAAACATTTTCGATCACTTTTCCCGAAAGTTTTCCTACTTAATCATGGCAAGTAACATAATATTCTCGTTTCATAAAGCTTGGTGAAGTCAAGAGTTTCCCATTAGGTTTCATAACGTAATCTCGCATTTAGAGAGAGTTTTGATAACGCCAAGCAACGTTATTCGGCCATATATGAGATGAAAGAAAACGATTGTGCACAATTAAGCAGGAACGGTGAACGTTGCAGCCGCACCCCATTTTTGTCTTATCTGTTGGACACGTTTGGATGCACTTTATGGAGCCAATATTAAAAATAAGACAATACCAAATATTTATTTCTCTTTAATTAGAGAGAAGCATTAGAAGAATCAGTATCTCTAGGCTTCTAAACCTGGTGTATCGATTTTGGATTTGTGAAACGAAGAAAAGAGTTAAATAGGCCAAATTTGAAATATTATCTCAATTTTCGCATTTGGCGGGTGAATAGTGCAAGCGAAATTTTTCGCATAATCATCCTTACCTTGTGCGATATTTTTTATATGTCTTTCCCTGTTTTTAGTGCAGTCAAAATATCTCAAAATACTTCAACCACACACACTTTGGATGCAGAGGCTAGGCATTTTTCAAATTTGTTTCACTTCGCAACTATATGATTATATTTGTTTTAAAAGAATTTCCATCTATGGCAGGAACTCCTTTTGAGCTGTCTTCTCCAATCTGCTCTAATTTTTTGGGTGGAGGTAGGAGACCCATCTCTATCTAATAAAATTATATGTACAAATTTATTTATTATATAATTTTCTCCTCTCCCTTCACTTCCAATTTTTTGAATCCTCTTGAACAGGTCGGTTTCATACCTTTCATCTACTCGCAAGGTCGAACACATCAGAAATAAAAGGTTACCACCTCTCCTTCCGTCCTTATTTTCGATCAAACATTGAGGACAATGTTCAGCTCCGATAGGGTTGGAGAGATTGAGGGAATAATATTATTGTTTTTATAATTTTTTATTCTATATCTTATTTAAGAAATAGACTACTTAATTTGTATTACAAAATTTTATTAATTTTTGTCTTTTAAACTCCATTTGGCATATTTTAAGGAGTTTTTAACCTCAAAATATTTAATATGTAGTAATAGTCGTAGTTTCAACTTTGATTACTATGTTGTCTAGTTAGTTGTTGTTTATTTGATGAAACTCTTCCGTATAAGTTTATTGAATTTGTTGATAACCCATTATCATGTTCATTATACTTATCTCTTCTCTCCTTATAAAGCTAAATTCGCAATACACTACAAATGGACATAGATTCCGTTATCAAAGAAATGTGAAACTATCTTAGCACCCTCATATTAGTTGATTAAATATATTTATCTCAGACACACCTTTTTAATCTCTCGTCTAAAATAAGTGAATTTATTTCGGACACTCACCTCATTATAAGAGCCAATGAGTCATTGTAAAAATAGAAAATAGAAAAAAAAAAAAAAAAGAAAAAAAAATATAGCATATATAACTATCTTTATCGATTGAACACTTAACGATTAAACACATGATAGCATCCCTTTTTTGGTCCTTTGGAGGTAGGTTTGGTGCGAAGCTTTAAAAGTCCTTATGATAGCGAGGAGCCCCTCTTTACTTAGACACTATTATTGGATTATGGTGAGTCACCGTCCTTTCGTAACATTGAATACAAAGGTTGTGTGATTAAAATGGTACTCCCACAGTAAAAGCTAAGAGAAAGAATTCATTTCGTGATAAGAGCGTCGTCCAGCCACAAAAAAGGAAGGAAAATGGGGGGGTTTAATAGGAGTTGCTCAGGAAGACCATAAAGAAGTACCTTTATGGTTGTGGGGGAGATGATTAGTTTTATTATATCCATACTATACTCGGAAAAGACAATAATCTACATTTATTAACTATCTTAGCTTTTAGTGGAAGATTGATTTGACTATATTTAAGGAAGAGAAGATGTAGAGGGGACAACCAATCTTTTCATGCTTAAACTCTTAGACATAATAATCCTATTCATTATAGTATACTCTATCATCAAAGTGAATGCTTTGACCAACCTTATTAATAACGGTTGAGTTTCAATCACATCTTTTTGATCCATGATGTCCATCAGCACCATCAATCAAATTTTTGAAGTGATTGCAATGCCATCCTTTAATATATAACTTTTATTATATGTTATCTTATGTTTTTATCTCTCTCACAATAATGAATCTAAGGGACTCAAGCAATAGAGTCAGAGGTTTTAAGGGGAGTGAGTGTGATAATTACTATTACCTTAATAAGTTGCATAAATTTTGTAGAATCTCTAATTTTATAAATTTGTTTTAAGCACCGCAATTAAAATGAGAAGATAGTAAAATTTATATTTTATTTAACACCCACATTATTCATTAAAGGTCCTTATTAATTGGTTTAAACTCATTTGTTCATAGTTTTACATGTTTTAATCAGCTATGAATCAATCAAAGCATGCCTCCAAAGATGGATGGAGCTACTTGGAAGCATAGTCTACTTTTGGCAACCTCCAGTGCTTAATTGAAGCTCCTCAAAATCATTGAAGAAACGCATATGTCTTGGAGCTCCATATCCTTTGCCAAAGTCTTTCAAGAGTTATTTGGCATATGGAAAGCAACAATGGAGAAAGAGGAAATCAGAATGTATTAGGCATGCTGTCATTTCTTCTATATCACGACTTAATGGAGCACTTCTAGAAGTTTTCATTTTTTATATCATGCTATTAATTACCCCATCATTCAAAAGCATACGGAAGTACAAGTAAGTCCCAACCTCTCTGCAAACGTCGCACTATTTTGGGAGCTGAAATGTAAAGAGAAGATAGGCTCTTTGATCAAACTGCTCCAGGTTAATTTTGCGAAAATTCGTCATTCCATCTAATGGTTTGTTATAAATGACGAAATTTCGGCTATATGAGCATTCGCTATAACCATGCCGTGTTGCGAATTTTGGCTGCGTTTTAGCAAGAACTCCACTTTTAGATAATGTTCCTATTTGATAATTGTCTGTTTAAATGATATATTTACCTTTATCTTATCCTGTGAGTAACTAGAGCGGTCACACATCAAAATAGGGGTCTTTTTTGCTTTTGTAAAGAACTAATAATTACATGGTGGAAATCATCCTCTTTGGATATCATTATATAGAATAGAGGAATACGTACTTACGTTTGTACTGAACAAATGTTTCAAATTTTTTGTTTTTTTTAAGGTTTAATTAATAAACAAGAGCTCTCCGTTTGGCTCTCTTTTCTCCATTTATTATTTCTTTTTCTGGAAGCCAAACGACCTCTGAGGATGTTTGCCCGGAGGATGAGAGGCTAAACTTTCGGTTTCTTGGAGTAAAGGAAGCTAGGTGAAAAGTCCAGATGAAAAGGTGGAAAGCTTCCATGCATTAAATTCAGTAGTTGGAATTCATAATGGCTTCTAAATCCAAAGTTTTGCTTTAAATCCCTTAGAATCACTTTGAATGACCAATACATGGTAAGCTTCAGGTCTTTATGGATGCTTATTGCTAGATCCATATTAGTCCATTAGTTATCATGTACGAGTCATTCGAAAGTGATTCAAGGTGAAGACCCATAGTGTCTTAAGCCATTAATGGACCTTGACTACCATTTCTATTGACCTTTTATGGATTAAATCTTCATTGTCAAACCTATACCGGTTCGGGAAATAACTATAGGTTAAATCCCCAATGCGAGGAGAAAAATCCGGAATTTTCCACTTTCTATTCTGAACTTGATCCTAGCAACCCTTAGCTCCGGGAGACTTTCTTTCTTCCATTTTTAATTAGTTTATGTTAGTTTAGTTTCAAACACTTTCAAAACAAATTTTATTTTCTTTTAAACTTTAAGTTTTTTATTAAGGAAATCATTAAATACAATTTCTAATTTTGAGTATATCACTGGTAGAATGAAAACTCATCCCAGAGTTCGACCCTAGAGCCACTATACTATAGTAGCTTTGCTACGTTAGTATGAGGTCATAGGTTTTATAAATGTTTTTTATTAAATGACCCAATTGGAGTTACACGCGAATCAGCTATGGAGCTCCAAAGCTTGGTTCTTCATGAATTTGAGCTCTTCATTGCTTTGCCATGGATTCCAAATAACTCTCCTCAATCTTGGATTGTTTTGGTGATCAAATTACTAACAAAAACACCAAAACTTACACAATTTGATTAAAAATGATTGCAAGGGTCCTTAACATGTTAATTGAGTTAAAAGGTAATAATTACTACTCAAGAGTGTTTAAAAGAGTTAATTACAAGCTATCAAATAGCACTTTTTGAGTAGTAATCACTGGGTAAGGTCCCGAATGCAAGAATTGTAAGTTTTGTTGTTTCAGCTTTTAATGAAGAGAAAGTGTGACCCGTTAATGGTTTCTATGTTTTTAGTTAACTTAAAACGTCTTTAAATCACCTGGGCCAACACTTGGTAAGGCAAGTGATCTCCATCCATTGAAATGCACTAGTTTATCTCTTGCGAGCCTTTGGGAGGTGGTTTGAAGGTAGGATTTTCTATAATAGCCAACACTTGGTAAGCTTTTGGACTCTAAGGAGACATCCATTAGTTATCTCTTGCGAGCTTGTGAAGGGAAATCCAAGGTTAAGGATCACCTTGAATGGCAAATGCTAGGTGAGAGGCACGAGTCATTACAAGATGAATCAGTGAGAGGGATTTAGTGTTTGATCCATAAAAGGGAAGCATGTGTACCACACCAGTTAGAGAAATAACTATATGTTAAATCTCCAATGCGAGGAAAAGATTCAAGTGACCAGAACTCAATTTTTGTATTAGGAGCTTGACCCCAGTGATCCAAAAACTCCAAGAAACACTTTTCTTTGTACTTAAAATCAGTTACTTTTTTTTGTTAGCTTAAAAACAATCCTTTTTCAATCAAATTTTATGTTTTCTTTTAAAGCTAACCTTGAAATGAAAAAGCACCAATTCAACTTTGAATTAATATCAGTTGTGAGTTGAAAACCCTTCCTAGTGAACGATCCTAAAGCCACTATGCTATGCTAGCTGAGGCTATCCTAGTACATGGTGATATAGGTTATAAATTTTGTTGATTACTCCAGTCTGAGGGCCGAAATCAAGGTACCCTAGTTGATTGAGCACCAATCAATAGGACATACACCAGCTGGGCACGAAATCAAATGGCGTCGTTGCCGGGAAAGGTGCCAACTTCAAAGTGATATTATTACTTCAGAGTACTTGTGATCTTCATCACAAGTTTGGTGATTTTTCTTTCATTTTACTAACTCTTTTAATTGTTTCTTCTACTTGTTCACATTTTAGCATATCTTTTAATTTAGTTTTAGTTAATCTTAGTCTATTTGTAGTTTTGTTTCTTTTGTTTCTTTGTTTTTGTTATAGTTGATACTAGTTGTGTATGCCAAATTGGATACGGGATAGTGGAGAAAGGCTTGTGAAACTTGAAACACCTCATAACAAGGAGTTGGAATTGGGCTTGAATATCATGGAAGCTACACCTAAATATCAGCATAGTCACCATGGTCACCAGGACAATCCCAATGCATTCAGATCAATGAGAGACCGCATGCATCCACCTCGTATGAGTGTACCATCATGTATAGTGCCCCCTACAGAGCAGCTAGTAATTAGACGGCATATTGTTCCACTTCTACCTACTTTCCATGGGATGGAAAGTGAGAATCCCTATGCACATATCAAGGAATTTGAAGATGTTTGTAATACATTCCAAGAGGGAGGAGCTTCAATCGACTTGATGAGGCTAAAGCTATTTCCTTTTACTTTGAAGGATAAGGCCAAGATTTGGCTTAATTCTTTAAGGCCAAGGAGTATTCGAACTTGGACTGATTTGCAAGCTGAATTCCTTAAGAAATTTTTTCCTACTCATAGAACAAATGGCTTGAAAAGGCAAATTTCAAACTTCTCAGCTAAAGAGAATGAGAAATTCTATGAGTGTTGGGAAAGATATATGGAAGCCATCAATGCTTGTCCTCATCATGGTTTTGATACATGGCTATTGGTGAGTTACTTTTATGATGGGATGTCTTCCTCAATGAAGCAACTTCTCGAGACTATGTGTGGAGGAGATTTCATGAGTAAGAATCCGGAGGAAGCCATGGACTTCTTGAGTTATGTGGCTGAAGTTTCAAGGGGATGGGATGAAATCGAACAAAGGAGAAGTGGGGAAGACGAAGTCTCAACCAAATGCCTTTAATGCTAAGGTTGGGATGTACACCTTGAATGAAGATGTTGATATGAAAGCAAAGGTTGCAGATATGACAAGAAGATTGGAGGAGCTAGAGGTAAAAAAGATACATGAAGTACAAGTTGTTGCTGAAACACCAATGCAAGTTAAGCCATGTCCTATTTGTCAATCTTATGAGCACTTGGTGGAGGAGTGCCCTACAATTCCAGTTGTTAGGGAAATGTTTGGAAATCAAGCAAATGTCATTGGACAATTCAAGCCCAACAACAATGCTTCATATGGAAATACTTACAACTCAAATTGGAGGAACCATCCAAATTTCTCCTGGAAGCCAAGAGCACCTCAGTATGCACAGCCAACTCAACCATCTCAACAAGCTTCAAATCTTGAACAAGCAATAGTGAATCTAAGCAAGGTTGTGGGAGATTTTGTTGGAGATAAAAAATCCATCAATGCTCAAGTCAGTCAAAGAATTGACAGTGTAGAGAATACATTGAATAAAAGGATGGATGTGATGCAAAATGACTTATCTCAGAAGATAGATAATCTCCAATGCTCAATCTCAAGGCTTACTAACCTGAACACAGTGCAAGAGAATGGGATATTTCCTTCTCAACCTCACCAAAACCCCAAGAGTATCCATGAAGTGGAAACTCATGAAGGAGAGTCTTCACAAGTGAAAGATGTTAAAGCCTTGATCACTCTGAGGAGTGGTAAAAAGGTTGAGCTGCCAACACCCAAGCCACCTGTTGAAGAGGAAGAAGAAGAAGAGACAGAGAAGAGGGAGGAAATCAAAGGAAAGAAGAAAGATAGTAGTGAAGGGAAAGAAGACCTGATTCAACACTAAAAGCAACTCCAGAGAAAGTACTTATCAAGGGAGATGTGATGAAAAAACACACACCTCCACCTTTTCCTCAAGCTTTGCATGGGAAAAAGGGAATTAGAAATCCATCAGAAATTCTTGAAGTATTGAGACAAGTGAAGGTCAACATTCCATTGCTAGATATGATTAAACAAGTTCCAACTTATGCAAAATTCCTAAAGGACTTGTGTACTATCAAAAGAGGGTTGAATGTGAATAAGAAAGCCTTCTTGACTGAGCAAGTAAGTGCTATCATACAATGCAAGCCTCCTTTGAAGTATAAAGATCCGGGTTGCCCTACCATCTCAGTTATGATTGGAGAAACTATAATGGAGAAAGCTTTGTTAGACTTGGGAGCAAGTGTGAATTTGCTACCATACTCTGTCTATAAGCACTTGAGACTTGGTGAATTGAAGCCAACATCAATCACTCTATCTTTAGCAGATAAATCAGTGAAAATTCCAAGGGGGGTAATTGAAGATGTCTTAGTTCAAGTTGATAATTTCTACTAGCCAGTAGACTTTGTTGTTCTTGACACAGACCTAATTGTCAAGGAAACTAATTATGTTCCTATCATCCTTGGAAGGTCATTCCTTGCTACATCAAATGCAATCATAAATTGTAGGAATGGACTCATGCAACTCACGTTTGGCAACATGACATTGGAGCTCAATATCTTTTATATGTCCAAAAAGCCAATCACTCAGAAAGAAGAAGAAGGTCCAGAAGAGGTGTGCATTATTCACACTTAGTGAAGGAGCATTGTAATCAAAAAATGCAAGACAAGTTGAATGAAAGTCTTGGGGATCTTGAAGAAGGGTTGCCTGAACCCTCAGATGTGCTTGCTACTCTACAAAGTTGGAGGAGGAGAGAAGAAATTCTACCTTTGTTCAATAAAGAAAAGGCACAAGAAGTTGCTAAAGAAAAGACCCCAAAGCTCAATCTGAAGCCTCTGCCCACGGAGTTGAAATATACATACCTGGAAGAGAATAAACAATGCCCTGTTGTTATATCTTCATCTCTTACTTCTCCTCAGGAGGTGTGTCTACTTGAAGTTCTTAAGAGGTGTAAGAAAGCAATAGGATGGCAAATATCTTACTTGAAAGGCATCAGTCCTTTGGTCTGTACACATCATATATAAATTGAAGAAGAAGCTAAACCAATTCGTCAACCTCAAAGAATATTGAATCCTCACATGCAAGAGGTGGTGCGAGCTAAGGTCCTGAAGCTACTTCAAGCAGGTATTATCTACCCCATATCGGATAGCCCATGGGTGAGTCCTACTCAAGTGGTACCAAAGAAGTCAGGGATCACGGTGGTCCAAAATGAAAGCAGAGAAGAAGTTGCTACACGCCTCACTTCAGGTTGGAGGGTGTGTATTGATTATAGAAAATTGAATGATGTGACAAAAAGGATCATTTTCCATTGCCATTTATTGATCAAGTGTTGGAGAGAGTCTTAAACCATTCTTTCTATTGTTTCTTGGACGGCTACTCCGGGTATTTTCAAATAGAAATCGATGTTGAAGACCAGGAGAAGACCACTTTCACATGTCCATTTGGAACATATGCTTACAGAAGAATGCCTTTTGGTTTATGTAATGCACCTGCAACATTCCAACAATGTATGCTAAGTATCTTCAGTGATATGGTGGAGCGAATTATGGAGGTTTTCATGGATGACATCACCATATATGGAAGTACATTTGAAGAATGCTTAGTCAACTTAGAAGCGGTTTTGAACAAATGCATTGAAAAGGACTTGGTGCTCAACTGGGAGAAATGTCATTTTATGGTACAACAAAGAATTGTCCTTGGCCACATCATCTCCGAGAAAGGCATTGAAGTTGATAAAGCAAATGTGGAACTTATTGTCAAATTGCCATCCCTAACAACTGTAAAAGGAGTAAGGCAATTCCTTTCCATGTAGGGTTCTATAGGAGGTTTATAAAAGACTTCTCTAAGCTTTCAAAGCCTCTTTGTGAATTATTGGCTAAGGATGCTAAGTTTGTATGGGATGAAAGATGTCAAAAGAGTTTTGATCAACTGAAGCAATTCTTGACAACTGCTCCAATAGTGAGGGCTCCTAACTAGCAACTACCCTTTAAAGTGATGTGTGATGCCAGTGACTTTGCTATAGGAGCTGCTCTTGGCCAAAGAGAAGATGGAAAGCCCTATGTGATCTACTATGCAAGCAAGACATTGAACAAAGCTCAAAGGAACTACACAACCATAGAGAAAGAATTGTTAGTTGTAGTATTTGCCTTAGACAAGTTTCGTGCTTATCTGGTAGGGTCTTTCATCATTGTTTTCACTGACCATTCAACCTTGAAGTATTTTATTAACAAAGCAAGATGCAAAAGCAAGGTTGATTAGATGGATTCTCTTATTACAAGAGTTCAATCTCCAAATCAGAGATAAGAAAGAAGTGGAGAATGTGGTAGCTAACCACCTTTCAAGGTTCGCTATAGCACACAATTCCCATGTTTTACCTATTAATGATGACTTTCTAGAGGAATCACTTATGCTGCTAGGAAACACTCCTTGGTATGCTCATATTTGCTAACTATCTGGTTACTGGTGAAGTTCCAAGTGAATGGAAAGCACAATATAGGAAGCACTTCTTTCCAAAGATTCATGGCTATTATTGGGAAGAACCTTTCCTTTTCAAGTATTATGCAGATCAAATAATAAGGAAGTGTGTCCCTGAAGAAGAGCAACAAGGAATCCTCAGTCATTGTCATGAGAGTGCATGTGGAGGTCACTTTGCCTCTCAGAAAACAACCATGAAGGTGTTGCAATCAAGGTTTAGTTGGCCATCACTCTTCAAAGATACCCACGCAATGTGTAGAAGCTGTGATAGATTCCAAAGGCTCGGGAAGCTGACACGAAGAAATCAAATGCCTATGAACCCCATTCTAATAGTTGATCTCTTTGACGTTTGGGCCATTGACTTCATGGGACCTTTCCCAATGTCTTTTGGTAACTCTTACATTTTGGTGGGGGTAGACTATGTTTCTAAATGGGTTGAGGCAATCCCCTGTAAACACAATGATCACATGGTGGTTCTCAAGTTTCTTAAAAGAGAACATCTTCTCAAGGTTTGGGGTGCCCCAAGGCCATAATCAGTGATGGGGGTACTCATTTTTGCAACAAGCCTTTTGAAACCCTTTTAGCCAAGTATGGGGTGAAGCATAAGGTAACCACACCTTACTACCTTCAAACTTTCGGGCAAGTTGAGCTAGCAAACAGGGAAATCAAGAATATATTGATGAAGGTAGTGAACACGAGCAGAAGAGATTAGTCTGTTAAGCTCTATGATTCACTATGGGCATATAGAATAGCTTATAAAACTATTCTTGGCATGTCTCCTTATCGCCTAATCTATGGCAAAGCATGCCATCTCCCTGTGGAAGTTGAATATAAGGCTTGGTGGGCAATCAAGAAGGTAAACATGGACTTGATCAGAGCCGGGGCAAAGAGGTGCTTAGACCTTAATGAGATGGAGGAATTAAGAAATGATGCCTACATCAATTCCAAAGTTGCAAAATAGAGGATAAAGAGGTGGCATGATCAGTTAATCTCCAACAAAGAATTCCAAAAAGGACAAAGAGTCTTACTCTATGACTCTAGGCTCCATATCTTTTCTAAGAAGCTGAAGTCAAGGTGGATAGGCCCTTTCATTATTCACCAAGTGCATCTCAATGGAGTGGTGGAACTACTGAATTCCAACAGCACAGACACTTTTAAAGTTAATGGCCATCGTCCCAAACCATTCACGGAGCCATTCAATCAAGATAAGGAGGAAATCAACCTCATTGAGCCACAAAAATCCTAATCAGAAAGGGGTTAGATGGACTTGGTATTGCCAAAGTCCATATTTTTGTTTAATTTTACTAATTTAAGAGCTTTATTAATTGTTTTGATTTTAATCTTAGTTTTAATTTATGTTATTTTGATGTAACTTAGACTTTTTGAATAATCAAATTTAGGAGGAATTGCAAAATAGCTGAAAGAAGGTCTCAGGCATGGAAGAAAATATCGGTAATCACGGATATATCGGTACTTCGATTTTACGGATATATCGGATATATCGGAGATATATCGGCGGATATTCTGGAAAAAAATATCGATAGACTTAAAATTGTTAAAAACTCATGGAAATGAAGAAAAACCTCATAATAATATAATTAGAAGTATAATTGACATTTTAAAGTTGTTTTATTGAAAAAATTTGATATATATATATGATATAATTTGCGATATTAGATGTAATTACATCATGTCGATCTATAAGAAATGTTAATTTTGTAATTGTTCTCATTATAAAGTCACATAAAATATTTCATTTCATTAAATATCAATAATTTGTACACATTAAATTCATTAAATAAACATATTTCATATTCAAAATATACTATTTCATGTTAATTAAATTAATTAAATAATTTAGCATGTTAATTAAATTAATTAAATAATTTAGCTAAGTTAACTAGTTTAATTTAATTCTAAATGTGAAAATAAATCACAAATAATCATCTAAAATAAACATATCAATTTATAATTAAATAATCAAATTAACCTAAGTTAATTCAATAAAAATTAATTACAATTAAATGTAAAAAATAACATTAAATCATCCATATTGCAAACATACTAATTAAACAATATAAAATAAATAATGATATATATATATATATATATATATATATATATATATAATTTTTTAATATTTAATTAATTATTAATGATATTAAAAACATTATGAAGAAAATTATATAATTTTTATATTTTTGGTAATTAATTTAAAGACTTTGCATTTAATTATAAAATAATTATAATTAATTTGCTATTTAAAATATTCTTATATTTTCTTTATATAATGAATTTAAGTATATATATAGTTGTTGCATATTATGTATCAAAGGGCAACTTAGCCCAGGTGGTAAGCGGATGAACCCCAAACCTTTTGGTTTGGGGTTCAAATCCTCTCAGCAATAAGAAAATGGAGGCACTGTAGCGCGTACACTGTAGCGTGTGACGGGCACTGTAGCGGGTCTGACTTTCGTTGACCCGCGTTGACCACCCGATATATCGCGAGAAATCACCGATTTATCGCCAAATCACCGATATATCGCGAGAAATCGGAGATTTCTCGCGATAAATACCAAAATATCGCCGGACCGATATTTCTCCATGAAATATCATGTCAAAACCCTTTGATACACGATATTTTCTTCCATGGTCTCAGGGAACCAAAGGAGCTCAAAAGCATGCAAATTCATTGGCCTGCCAAAATTTCGCAGCCAAAATAGCTCCCCTGCGAAATGAGGCATCCTCTGCGAAACCATTTCGCAGCCCAAGACCACCTTCTACGAAATTGAGGTCTTGCTGCGAAATAGGCCCCCTTCTATGAAACTATTTCGCAGCCCCAAGACCACCATCTGCGAAAGTTTTCGCAGTTGCGAAACCCTTCTCAGGCACAAGTGTGCCATTTCGCAGCCCAAACCCTCATTTCGCAGCTGCGAAACCCCCTGTGAAACCATCCAAAGCTTCATTTCGCAGCCCAACCACCCTCTGCGAAACACCCCCTTGGCACACGAGTGCCATTTCGCAGCCCCACACTCCCATTTCGTAGCTGCAAAATGGCCTACGAAGTGGCCTGCAAAATCGTCCATTGGCTGCAAAATGAGCCTTCTCCTGCGAAAAGCACAACCGTCATTTAAATCCCAATTTAAAACCTTTAAATTGCTATATTCCATTTCGCACCGGTCATTTGCTTTGCAAAAAACCCCCTTAGGTGCAAAATTGAGCCAAACCACAACACCACCTCCAAGGGGATTCCAAGGGACCTCCACCTGAAGCAAAGCCCCTCGCGCACCTCCGACCACCCTTTTTCAAGTTTCTTCACGTAAGCCATGGCCAAAACAAGAGGAGCCAAGACCCTATCTCCATCAGCCTACATCAGAGCACCGATAGTCTCACTTGTGCAAGACTCCATGATTGAGCCTTCACAACCACTTGTCGTCCCACCTCCAGTAGAGGGTGCTCCTCTGAGTCCTCCTCTGAGATGATATGAGACTAGGAGACCACCCACTACACTTGGGGCAAGCTCCTCTCGTCCCAAGAAGTCATCTAGTCACCCTCCTAAGAAAAAAACAAGGATATCAGCTCCAGTTGAACCATCAAAGCCTTCATCAGAGCCTCAACCGCCTACTACAGAGTCTTAGATTCCCTCTAGGATGACTCTTGAGGTGATTATCAGATGGCCCATGGTCACTCAGCCACCCATAGAGGGCAATTTGGATTGCCGGGCTAGGCCATTCCACTCCGAGCTTTGTTTTGATAAAGAGACCTTCAGGCTTCAGCCAGAGCTCAGATATTCATTCCATCTACTGCAAAGGTACCATTTGGAGCACCTGATGACTCCAAGGGATTTCTTCTATCCCCGTGTAGCATTAGACTTTTATCAGTTTATGACTACGCATCACGTCCGGGATCCTACTGTCATCCACTTTACCATTGACGGACGCCATGGTATCTTGGGAGCCAGACACATAGAAAAGGCCCTACACATTCCTTATGAGCCATCACGTCCAAAGGATTATAGAGTATGGGCTCATCCTTCTCAAAGTGATATGGTTCATATACTGTCCAGGGGGACATTCACGTGCCCGTATCTATTGAGGAAGGAGCTCCCTCCCAGCATGTTCTTTATCGATGCACTTATGCGCCACAACATCTATCCACTTTAGCATATGGTGCAGAGGAGAGGAGCTTTGCTAAAGGCCTTGTTCAGGATATTAGAGGGATTTTTCTTTGGCCCTCATCATCTCATCATGGTCGTTCTTCTTTACTTTGAAGAGAAGGTCCACAAGAAGAAGCTGTTGAGAGCGGATGCCATTCCACTTCTATTTCCGAGATTACTCTATCAGATCTTGGAGCACTTGGGGTATCTTTCTGAGCCTCAGCTTGAGCGCAGACTCATTTACCGAGAGATATTCACTCTCGAAAAATGGACGAGTATGACAGCTTATGATGCAGAACCAGGAGCCCCAACTGGACCAGAGCATCCAGAGAGACCACATCTAGAGCATCTAGATGAGCCACAACCGGTTGAGATACCTACGGACATGAGAGCACCTGCCCCTGCAGTGCCCTCTACAGGACCTATGCCTAAGGTTACATTTTCTGCTCCTCCTGCCACACCAGGGACTCCACCAGTTGTACCAGCTGCATCCGAGCCTCATCTATCTGAGTCTAGGATTGCTATATCCATTTTAGAGTTCAGAGGCCTATGTCATACTTTGCAGACATTGGCTGCTACTCAGAGCATTTTGACCTAACAGATGGCGGCCATACATGCACATCAGGATCAACTTATCGCCACCCAGACCTAGCATACTGCCATCCTTAGGTAGATACAACAGCATTTGGGTATTCTATCGCCCCCTGAGCATGATATTCCTATCCCATCAGAGCCTACAGATCCATCCCAAGGCCCTCCTCTAGCAGAGCAGACTATGCTCCCTGAGGAGACGACTATAGGAGTGATAGAGGCATCCATCCCGAGCACTCGGACTTCTACAGCCGAGCCATCATCTCTTCATGGTCCTCCTACCACCATCTGATCATTTATATATTTTCTTTTCTGTATTTCTTTACTTTAGTAGAACTCGTAATCCCAGGTTTTTTATGTTTTATATATTGGGATTGGATGTATTACTTGTTTTTACTCCATAGGGTACTTTCTTAAAGTAATACATATCTATCATTTTTTTTAGTATACTTGGCATAATCTTGTTTTAATTCCTCTACTCATATCTTTTGTTGTTTTTGAAACATGTGGTTTCTCCTATTCTACTCAAACTTCATGTCACTTAGGAGGTACCACTTCCTCCCTGTAATTTCAATCGCTCTTGCCACATTGAGGGCAATGTTCAGCTTGGTTGGGGGGAGAGTTGAGGAAGGAAGTTTTGTTATTAATGCTAAGTTATTTTGGTAATTTAGTTGTTTTTTGCTTAATTTTTGAAATTTTTAAAGTTTTTATTCTACTCTTCATGGTTATTAAGGAACAATTCTCAAAATGAAAAGGGAGAAATTGAAATTTTGTTTTTTTACTTGACTTAGAGTTTGTATTATGCTTACTAAAGTTGATGAATTGTTGAAAATTCTATTAAATTCAACCTTAGTTCTTCCACTTTAACCTTTTCACACACTGTGCACACTAGGTTCCGATTATAAGATGAAAAACTATTTCCCTCTTGACTTAGGAAAATTTTAGACTTGGTACCTTTGACCTCATTTAATAGTGTTAGGACACCTTACAAAAGGCCAATGAGCCTTTGAAAAAAAGAAGAGAAATAAAAATGTTTTGCTTGCCTTGAAACCCGAGCAAGGTCTGAGGGGTATATGGTGAAAATCTTTAAAACCTAGTGCCCTAAGCCTTCATTAGTTGGGAGTCACCGACCTCAATGCTCGTTACAATGGTGAATAGGTGGAGTTTAACATACTATAGGTGCTTGGGTATTAAAATTCATTCTCAAAATTTCGGGGTAAAATCCGAGGAGTTAGTGGTTGAAAGATCCTTAAAGCTTGATGCCCTAAACCTTAATTGGTTGGGAGTCATCGATGGACCCCCGTTACATGGACAATTTATAAAAGAATACCTTTAAGCCTTGTACTCCTACAATGAAAAAAAAAAATTGTGAAACAAAAGGTGCATTCCTAACTTATTGAAGTTTGTCAATTTGCTAAGTGTTGAAAAAGAACTAGGTTGGGGGGAGAGATTAGTTCAGTATACTATATTCGAAAACTATCAAGTAACACTTAGATTTTTATGGAAGAGTAAGGTTTGGCCCTTTAGGAGTGGAAATTCTTTTAAAGCTTAAATTTGCATAATGTCTTCTCTTTATGAATTGTGATTAGGCAAGTTATTTGATAACTCTTGTTGACGTTTGAGTTTTATATCTTTAATGTTCCATGTGAGAGTTTGATCATCATGCCACTTAAAATTTTTTGAAGTGACCAGCATGATTTGGTAAATTATATTACTGTTTATTTTTTCTTTTTCTCTCCTTAATTGCTAAGGGACTAGCAATATGTCGGTTAGGGGGAGTGATTACTACTCAAAAAGTGCTATTTTATAGCTTGTAATTAACTCTTTTAAACACTTTTGAGTAGTAGTTATTACCTTTTAACTCAATTGGCATGTTAAGGACCCTTGTAATCGTTTTTAATCAAATTGTGTTAAGTTTTAGTGTTTTGATAGCTTTTTTATCACCAAAACAATCCAAGATTGAGAAGAGTTATTTAGAATCCATGGTAAAGAAAATGGAAGCTCATTTACATGAAGAACCCAAGCTTTGGAGCTTTATAGTCCTTTTCCAAAATCAAATCATGAATGCAAGGAGGGAAAACAAAGAGAGAAATCTAACATGAAGAATTCAAGAGGACAGCAACTGTTGGACACATTTAGAGCACTTTATAGAGTCCATTTCATGCATACTATATGTTGTTTCGAAGCTTGAGAAGTCAGAAGTCTAACGCTTCAAACGATTCATGAATCAGAGCTGAAGTGAAGAAGTTATAGCCATTGGAAGCAAATTGCACTAAGTTGAAAGCCAAATTCGCAGTTGCGAAATCACAAGGTGCTAGCTGCGAAATCATCCTTTTTGTGCGAAATGGAGACTTTCAGCTTGCGAAATCTCGCAGCCCATGTTGTATGCTGCGAAATCCATATGAGTGTTTCCAGATATTTGCGACCGACTCTTTTAGATTTTTTTCTTCAGATATTTGTTGTTTAAATCCCCATTCTCTCCTTGTAATCTACTAATCATAAGATTCCTTAGTTAGTAAGTAAGAACAAAGTGTGAATAACCTCATATATATAATTTTTAATTTTCTTAACACATATATATCTCGGGAGCTTGTTCTCAGAGATAACTTTTTGTATAGTTTTGACGGAAGTAATACATAGAGCTTTGCTCTGCCTTACCTACTCATTTTGATTGTATTTTTCTTACTAGCCAAACAAGCTCTGAGGATGTTTCCTCAGAGAATGAGTGGCTAGGCTTTTTGTCTCTTGGAGTTATGGAAGCTGGGTAAGGTCCCGAATGCAGGAATTGAAAGTTTTGTTGTTTCAGCTTTTAATGAAGACAAAGTGTGACCCGTTAATGGTTTCTATGTTTTTAGTTAACTTAAAATGCCTTTAAATCACCTGGGCCAACACCTGGTAAGGCAAGTGATCTTCATCCATTGAGATGCACTAGTTTATCTCTTGCGAGCCTTTGGGAGGTTGTTTGAAAGTAGGATTTTCTAGAATAGCCAACACTTGGTAAGATTTTAGACTCTAAGGAGACATCCATTAGTTATCTCTTGTGAGCTTGTGAAGAGAAATCCAAGGTTAAGGATCACCTTGAATGGCAAATGCTAGGTGAGAGGCACGAGCCATTGCAAGATGAATCAGTGAGAGGGATTTAGTGTTTGAATCCATAAAAAGGAAGCATATGTACCACACCGGTTAGAGAAATAACTATATGTTAAATCTCCAATGCGAGGAAAAGATTCAAGTGACCGGAACTCCATTTTTATATTAGGAGCCTGACCCTAGTGATCCAAAAACTCCAAGAAACACTTTTCTTTGTACTAAAAATCAGTTACTATTTTTGGTTTGCTTAAAAACAATCATTTTTCAATCAAAGTTTATGTTTTCTTTTAAAGCTAACCTTGAAATGAAAAAACACCAATTGAACTTTGAATTAATATCACTTGTGAGTTGAAAACCCTTCCCAGTGAACGATCCTAGAGCCACTATGCTATGCTAGCTGAGGCTATCCTAGTACATGGTGATATAGGTTATAAATTTTGTTGATTACTCCCGTCTTAAGACCGAAATCAAGGTACACCAGTTGATTGAGCACCAATCAATAGGACATACACCAGTTGGGCACGAAATCAATATGCTTGGCTTGGGATTAGGTCACCGCCAACAGGGGCCACGCGAGTTTGCTTTCACAGTTGATCATGACATACCATATAGATTGGGTTACACTCCTTCTGAGGAGGATGCACGACACATGGCGCGATTGCGCTGGGATAGGGTGAGAGCTCGCTTGTCCGAGGTTCCATTCGATTACCCCCTTCGCCCATACACTTTTCAGTTGGCTGACTATTTTACTAAAGAATCAGAGCATGCACCCCGCACAGAAGGAGTTAACCGTGTTCCTGAGGCAGTTGAGATTCAAGGCATTCAGCAAGCCCCATGACAGATGTGTTTGAGTTCTGAGACCACTGAGCCACCCGAGGCCATGATAGTTGCATCCCCATAACCGAATCGAGCTAGTGTGTTTTCCATGTGCTTTCCTAAGGAGAGACCTGACTATGACCTGCCTATGGATTTGGGAGATGGTTCCAATGGCATGATTCTGCCTGATACTTATATAGACAAGATGGACATGATCGGCACTGGCCATATCCTTGACACAGCCCCACGTGGGCCCCATTTTGCTTTTGACATGTTTGGAGTTTCTATGATATATTCTGATGATGTGACACTGTATGACGCTTGCACTGACGCGATGGAGATGATCGGTACTAGCCACATTCTATATGCTTCCCCACATGGGCCCCGATCCGCTTTTGATGTGTTTGGGATTTCTATGCTTAAGTTTGATGGTGATGGACTTGTTGCAACTGATATTACTCATGATACTGTTTCTGTTGAGGGAGCGTCCGACTCTATGGACCCACCTCTTTCTTTTGACACTATGTCCGAGTTTGTCACCCGCTTTGATGACATTTCTGATGGTAATAATGACATGATTATTTTCAAGTATTTTCCTATGTCACAGCATTTTCCTTTTATTGCACCACCAGCACCCATAGCACATGTATGCAATGTTGATGATGTGAGAGACACAGATGACCCACTGAGTGGTCAATCAGAGTGTGATTCTGATTCAGATACGGAGGACAGGAAAGTTACACCCATTTTTGGTAGCACTGAGTTGATAGATTTTGGGGCACTTGACCAACCCAGGGAGCTTAGGATTGGCTCCTGATGAGAGGAGTAGATTGATTGACCTGCTCAGGTCATACTTGGATGTATTTGCATGGTTGTATGAGGACATACCGAGCCTTGACCCCACTATAGTTCAATATCTCACCTGCCCATTTTGCCACATGCTAGGCCAGTTAAGCAGAAATTGAGGAGACTACACCCTCGATGGAGTTTGCAAGTGAAAGAGGAGATTCAGAAGCAACTCAGTGTTGGCTTCTTGTCAATGGTTGAGTATCCTGAGTAGCTAGCTAATGTCATCCCTGTTTCCAAAAAAGACTACAAGGTTAGAGTTTATGTTGACTTCTGAGATCTAAACAAGGCCAGTCCTAAGGATGATTTTCCCCTCTCGCACATCGATATGCTAGTTGACAGCACTGCAGGGCATTCGATGTGGTCCTTCATGGATGGATTTTCTAGGTATAATCAGAGTTTGATGGCTCTAGAGGATGTGGAGAAGACTTCTTTCATCACTGAGTGGGGTACTTACTGCTATCGGGTTATGCCATTTGGGTTGAAGAATGTAGGAGCCACTTATCAGAGAGTTTCTACTACTTTATTCCACGACATGATGCACAAAGATGTCGAGGTATATGTGGATGACATGATAGTGAAGTCCTGAGACATGGCAGATCACTTAGCAGCACTACAGAGATTCTTTGAGAGGAATCCCAAGAAGTGTACCTTTGGGGTGACTTCTGGGACATTGCTAGGACACATCGTAAGTGAGTGTGGTATAAAGGTTGATCCCAAAAAGATCAGAGCCATACTTAACATGCCTGCTCCGAGGACTGAGAGAGAGATTAGAGGCTTTCTTGGCATACTACAGTATATTAGTCGTTTCATTGCTAGATTGACAAACATATGCAAGCCTATCTTTTGTCTTCTAAGGAAAAACCAACCTACAATTTGGAATGATGATTGCCAGCGCGCTTTCGAGAAGATTAAGGAGTGTCTCTCCTCTCTCCTCCATTTTTAGTGCCTCCCACACTGAGGCAGTCTCTGCTTCTGTACTTGTCCGTTTCAGACATGGCTTTAGGATGCATGTTAGCTCAGATCGATGATTCGGGGAATGAGCAAGCCATTTATTATCTGAGTAAGAGGATGTTAGAGCATGAGTGCAGATACAGTATGATTGAGTGCCTCTATTTAGCATTGGTTTGGGCCACCAGGAGGCTAAGGCACTACGTGACAGAGTATTCCATATTATTGGTCTCGTGATTGGATCCATTGAGATATTTGTTTGACAGGCCTGTCCTGACTAGTAGGCTCATGAGATGGTTAGTGCTGTTGACAGAGTTTGATATTCAGTATGTTACACAGAAGTCAGTAAAATGGAGCATTGTTGCAGATCATTTGGCTTATTTACCCGTATATGACGATAGATCGATTGACGATGATTTCCTTAATGAGCAGTTTGTCTCAATGACCAATATTGCAGGATAGCGGTTGTACTTTGATGGTGTCGGCAATCAGTCGGGGTTTGGTATCGGTATCCTATTGATATCACCTCAAGGTGATCATATTCCCAGATCAGTGCGGTTAGCATTCTCTGATCATCATCGACTGACGAATAATATTGTTGAGTATGAGGCGTGCATCACAGGTTTGGAGACTGCGCTAGACCTTGGAGTCAGACAGTTGGAGATCCACGGGGATTCCAACTTGGTTATTCAGTAGACTCAGGGTATTTGGAGGACTCGGGATGAGAAGTTGAAGCACTATCATCCTTATTTGGATTTGTTGGTTGATAGATTTGAGGAGTTGAGATATATACATCTACCCAGGGCAGAAAATCAGTTTGCTGATGCATTAGCCACCTTGGCTTCTATGATTAAGATTCCTACGGGAGTGACTGTGCAACCATTGCTGATTGAGACTAGGTCCGTACCAACTTACTATTGTTTGATTGGGGATATTGAGGACCAGGATGAGCTGCCCTGGTATCATGACATTTATTAGTTCCTGTTATGTGGCTCTTACCCTGAGTCAACCTCAACTAAGGATAAGAGAGCTTTAAGGCAACTAGCCACTAGATTTGTGATTTGTGGAGAGTCCTTATACAGATGACCGCCCGAGGGCTTATTATTGTTATGTTTAGACCGTGTCTTTGTAGATCGAGTGATGAGAGAGGTTCATGCAAGAGTTTGTGGCCCACACATGGGAGGACATATGTTGGCCCGAAAGATTATGAGGACAGGTTATTTCTAGTTGACCATAGAGGCAGATTATTGTCAGTTCATTCAGAGATGCCTAGAGTGCCAGATGCATGGTGATCTCATTCACGTGTCACCTTCGGAGTTCCATGCACTCACATTCCCTTGGCCATTTTCAGTGTGGGGTATTGATGTCATTGGAAAGATCTCGCCCAATTCTTCTAGCGGGCATGAGTACATCTTAGTTGCAGTTGATTATTTCACCAAGTGGGTGGAAGCTGCTTCTTATGCTAGATTGACAGCGGCCAAAGTGGCCAAATTCATCAAGTCGCATATTATCTGCCGATATAGGGTCCCCCATGAGCTGATTTCCGATAGAGGGGTGCATTTCAGGGGTGAGGTGGATACATTGATTCAGGAGTATGGCATTCAGTATCACAGATCATCTGTGTACAGGCTGCAGACTAATGGGGCAGTTGAGGCCGCAAATAAAAATATCAAGAGGATTTTGAGAAAGATGGTCGAGACTTCTCGAGATTGGTCAAAGAAGCTCCCTTTTGCATTATGGGCTTACCGTACATCTTTTTGTACTTCTACCGAGGCTACCCCGTATTCTTTGGTGTATGGTATGGAGGCGGTGCTGCCTGTTGAGATTGAGATGGGATCCTTGAGAGTAGCATTAGAGCAGCTGATATCTGAGACTGAGTGGGCTCAGTCCCGTTATGACTAGCTTAGCCTTCTAGATGAGAGGAGATTGAGGGCAACAGATCATGTTCAGGCTTATTAGAGGAAGATGACCCGTGCATTCAGAAAGAGGGTTAAGCCCAGGAAATTTCATAAGGGTGACTTAGTCTTAAAAGTCCTCAGGGGATTGATTAGTGACCCTAGAGGCAAGTTTAGACCGTCTTGGAGCGGGCCTTATGTTATTCGAGATTTGACCCGAGAGGGAGCCGCCTGGCTGACGGATCTATACGAAAATCAGTTTACGGAGCCAATCAATGTGGATCAGTTGAAGAAGTTTTATGCATGAGTTAATGGTCAGAGGATGGGTGGCCATCATTTTTCAGTAGTCATTTTCCCTGTTACACACCCACACATTGGTATATCCTATTGCTAGCCTGTTGAGCCTCATGCGGTTTGTTATGGCATATTCATTCACTTAGCCTTACATACCTTTTCTCACCTGGGTTGGGGGCCTGCCCCTGTGCGCTTTGCATTTATTGATTGGATCTGTGAGTAACGTGAGCTTTGTGTCTTTATTCATGTGTTCTTTCTTTGGTCATTTATGGTTTTTTCTTTCATCCATTGTGCATTTTCATTTCGTCTGCCTTTGAGTTCTGCTTCTATCATCTTGACTCTATTCGCTTCTGTTTTCTCTTATGTGATGATGACACGCTCTTGTCCCAGAGCTACAAGTCAGACCTGTCACACCCTTCATTCCACCTGTAGGCTTTGATCCAGGATTCTTAGGTTGAGAGGGGACCATTTGGGAATGAGAGGTTTGAGGTTCTTTTGGTTGGACTATGCTAATGTGGCATTCAGCTAGCTTCGATTGTTCAGCGCAAAAAAAAAAAAAAAAATGCTTGTTTGGTATTTTTTGTTATACTTGGGATCATCAGAGCTCATTTGGGTTTGAGAGATTTATTATTCCTCTAAGAGTTGGGTGAGAGCATTGTACGATCCTTTTCTATGGATCTGGGTGACACATTGGGAGTGAGGTTCGGGTTTCTTTGGCACTTGGTCCCTTGGATCATTGTTTACATCACCTTCCCCATCTTACAATGACTTGCTTCGGTCTGGCATTCTTGGGATGAGTTGTTCATCATTGTCACACATTGCTACATTTCTATCCCAACTTGTTCCTCCATATTCTACTACATCCATTCATCATTTGTCTTATCCCTTTTTGTCTTCTTCTATCCTCATCGAGCGTTGTCTCGCTTTATGAACGACGAGTTCTTTGGTGCACATCACCTATTGTTTGACATTATTCATTTGGATGTATGTTGAGTCACCTTGCTCACATGATTATGTGATATTTGGAATTGCGTACAGGGGTTTGGCATTTAGTTATTGGGTATTTGGGCCTTTGTTTCCCATCATTTCATTCATCTTTCACCCCTAGCCTGCATTACAGTCCGAGTCGTAAGACCACCCGGAGGCCATGAGATCTCGTGTCTGCTTTGACGCGGTTCATTCAAACAGGCTCCGTTTACTGATTGAGTGTGGGATGTCGACAAGTCTCCATTGTTCGAAGAATATCGAGGGTCACATATTGCCTTTCCATTCAGTTTGCTTGCCTCAGGTCCATGATCAAAGGCAGATGATACAGAGAGTTGGGATAGTTGAGGGCACCTTTGCTTGATGCTTTGACATGTTCATACTGGGGTATACCCCCATCCTTGCATGCTGGCTTCGGCTCTTACACATGTACGCAGGCAGTTTGTTTTGCCTAAAGATGTTTGGATATCAGAGTCTGAGTAAGCCCTACATTCAGTTTGGTTTCTTCATACAATAGAGTGCTTCTGGGAACTGACCTGAGATCAAATTCACAGTATTCATTGACCCAGCAGGGGTGTGCACATTAGGGCATACCCCATTCATTGTCATGTTCGCTAGCTCATACGATTGGGTCTTCAGTGATGTATTTAAGAGTTTTCATTGAGATATTTGAGTTTCAGATGTACACACTGGGGCATACCCCTTATCAGTTTTTTTTGTGGATATTGGATGTTATGGATTAAAGTGGAGGGTTTTTTCTTAGGGATGGATGTTTGTGATATTTCCAGTTTTTTTACTTTGACTCTATGTGCAGCTGTGGGTTTCTAACATGGTTTTGATGCCTTAGACTGGGGCATGGCCCTTTCTTTATGCCTTTGGTCACGTTTAAGAGTTGTCATACAGAGGCATATCCCCATCTTTCTATCTTGTTGGTAGGGTTATTCATTTCTTGTTTGTCAGCGTTTTCTGATGTCACACTGGGGCATACCCCATTTCTTTCGTCATGATTGACGGGTTTGACTTTTCGCTTATTTGAGTCATTTATTGACATTTTTCGGACGCCACACTAGGGCATACCCCCCTCTTTCATGGTGCCATTACTTTTCGTTTCCTTTCATTCGGTGAGTCTCCAGCATCGTGCCCGAATCCCCTAGTCATTTCGGCGGCTCTCCGGCATCGTGCCCGAATCCCCTATTTTCCGGCATCGTGCCTGGATCCCCTAGTCATTCCGGCGGCTCTTCGGCATCATGCCCGAATCCCCTATTTTTTGGCATTGTGTCCGGTTTCCTTTTATCTTTCCCGACATCACGCCCGGATTTCCTTTGTTTTCTCCGGTATCGTGCCCGGATCCCTTAGTCATTTCGGCGGCTCTTCGGCATCGTGCCTGAATCCCTTATTTTTCGGCATCGTGTCCGATTTTTTTTTATCTTTTCTGGCATCACGCCCGAATTTTCTTTGTTTTCTTTGGCATCGTACCCGAATCCCCTATTTTTTGACATCATGTCCGATTTCCTTTTATATTTCCCGGCATCGTGCTCAAATCCCCTAGTCATTCTGGCGGCTTTTCAACATCATGCCCGAATCCCCTATTTTCCGGTATCGCTCCCGAATTTTGTTTATCTTTTCTGGCACCATGTCTAGATTCCTTTAGCTTTCTTCGGCAGTGTGCCTAGGTCCTTTAGTCCTTCGGTCATCATGGCTCATTCCCTTAGCCTCTTTATGGTTGTGTGGGGACAAAATTGTTCGTCATTGGAATTCTTCACTAGAGTTCATTTCACTCATTCATTGCTTGCTCTTTGCATTCACGACTCACTTGTTCATTCACTCTACTGAAGAGGGGCATATTTGTAGACCCTCAATTTTGTCCCTTGACACTTGTATTTTATCCTATGGGTGTCACATGCACCCATGTTTTCATATGACCTCGCCATGGCCCCCTTTTGGCCTTGATCGGTTTCTGAGCCTTGTGTAGGTTCATTTGAGGTCCAATGTAGTGCGGATGTGTAGTTCATTTTGGAGTTCCTTCATGGCCAATTTCCCTAGTTGTTCACATCATGCTATAGGGAAAGAAGTGAAGCCCCCTAAAAATTTCAGTTCAGTTGGAATTCATAGGAGCAGGTTCGAATTTGGAGCACTTGGGTTTGTTTTGATCATATCTCCCTCATCGGAACTCGGAATCGCGCACCATTTTTTTTTATGAACTCCTTATTCTTCAAGGAACATTCTATCAAAATTTCAAAATTTTTATCAACCAGCTCAACCGGTTGGCATCCATTTCAACCGGTTCATCGAGTCAGCTTGTATGGATCACTGATTTTGGAGCCCAATTCCTACATGGCTTGGTCCTATGGGCTCTAGATCATTTTTAGGCTGTATTTTGGATCCATTTTGGGCCTTATTTCGGATTCCTTGCAGCCCACCATGAATCCATATGGATCCTTAGTGGGGAAGCAAGTTGAAAGCTTAAGATAGTCAACTTGCATGGAGAATGAGGAGGGGAGTTAATGGGGAAGTTGATTCGGAGACTAACTGGAGCTCTTTCCAGAGCTTGAAGGAGAGAAAAACAAAGAGGCTTTGATGGCTAGAGGTCTGGGACTATAAAAGAGGAAAAAAATCATATTTGAAGGGACTTTTTCTTTTTCTGAGAGAGGGGACTCTCTAGAATCGTGGGGGACGAATTTTATAAGAGATTTTTGGAGGGTTTCTTTTTGTGAGTGGTCTGAGGGAGTGGAGTGAAGAGGTCCTCAAACTTTTGGGGGTCTCGGATACGTTTGGACAAGCTTTGCAAGCTGAGGGAGCAAATCCTCTATTTTTAGAAGAAAAGCAGAGTAAGGAAACGCTGCTCGTGTATAGATCAAGGTTGCCTCTCTAAGCCCCGCTTGAAAGTGGGAATCTTCTGACATTTGAAAAGCTCTGCACGTGAAGGAAAGAAGGAGAATGAGGTCTGAGTTTGGGTCTTTACCAAGTAAGATTCATGAGGAAATTTTAGGAATTTCATATGTTTGATTGAATCGTCTTTTTTTATGCTCAGCCAATCTTTGGATATCATCTTCTGATTTAAGTAGATTATTCCAGCTACGTGGATTGTTTTAGACTTGCTGTGTATGCACTCATGCTCCCATTCATGGATTTCAATATTCTTTGTGTTTAGTTGATGCATGGGTGTCGGTTTCTTTAAAATCTTATGCATGCTATGTAAGGGTTGGGCTCACTACCACTCTTAACTATTTCCATCCCTCAAAGTATTGCATGAAATGAGGATAAGGATGAAGACAGTTAGGTTTCTTTTTTTTTTTGCACACTCGTTCTGTTGTGTTTTCTTATCTTTCCTCTGTCTGGGAATGCATGAGAATTTGGTATGACAGTTGTGGTTTCCTTCAGATTATCTCTCTATTCATATGTTGGTGAATGTCTCTCCCATTGGTTGATTGATGCTTGATGTTGTTGGGTAAGGAAAGGAAGGCCCGAGCTATGAAACCCTTTTGTTTTTTATTATTCAAATGTTTTCTGGGATCAGTACAGTTTGGATTTAGGTGGGATTTAGGCCCGTCCCTGAGTGTTGTTTTGGTAGGATATCTCAATTGAAATGTGAGAGGGTCTTGATATCATTGGTTTGCTTGTTGAGAAAATGGGCCACCATGGCCACTTAGCGTGCTAAGGGTAGTGACCTTTGGGCCGTTCAGATCTTAGTTCTAGATTTGCCCACTTGGGGCCTAGTCTTTACTTGAGCATGAATGAGTGGTTAAAGCCTAGGTTGTGCATTTGATGTTTGTTATATTGTTTGATTATTTATGATGAAGTGCATGTTGGGTGATATACTATCTAAACTAACCTTTGATGTTTTGTTGTGCTTGGGTGTCTTGATGTTTGTTATATTGTTTGATTATTTATGATGAAGTGCATGTTGGGTGATATACTATCTAAACTAACCTTTGATGTTTTGTGATAGCGTTTAAGAAGTGGTTCAGGTACGCACCCTAACTCTTCTTTATTGTGATTTGATCTTGTTTGGCATGCTATTTTTTAAAAAAATTACCTTACTTGCCTCGGTGTCTATAATTAACCAATTAATTGTCACATTTCCCTCAACTTAGTTAGTAGAGACCTCTTTAGGGTTTAGAGAGGTGCTACCTCTTAGAGGTACCTTCCCAATAAGTAACTTGATCCCCGGACCTAGACTCAGGTTTTTCAAAAGCACGTTTTTTTCAAAAATTATGGAGTCATTTTTTAGAGTTTTATTTCTTGTTTTATTTTCCCTTTAAAATAAAATAAAATAAGTGGCAATTTTGACTTTTCCAAGAATTAATTTTTCACCAAATAAAAACGAGTCTCGCCAATTGAGTAGGGGTGCACGTGGAAAATGCAGGTCCACAATTTGTTCCCTAGTGGGCGATTGTAAGAGAACACCTATTCCGAATCCTAAAAGTTTGGATGTTCCATCAACATGGAGCATCCACCATTTATGTTTAAGAGAATCTGCAAGCTATGAGGGCTTCTGAGGAACCTTAGCTATAAAGTCAGCCATGACCTGTCCCTTCATTGCTAGTCTAGGTTGATAATTGAACTTACTTAGCTCTATGGTCCATCTTAACATTCTTCCAGACAGGTCTGGTTTATGCAAAATACTTCTGAGCGGTTGGTTTGTGAGCACAATTACTTGATGGGCTTGAAAATAAGGGCGGAACTTTTGCGCAACACTTTTTAAGGCCAAAGTCATTTGTTCCATTTTGGAGTATCGGGTTTCCACATCAACCATGACTTTACTTAAATAGTAGATGGACCTCTGTTCTTTATCTCCCTCGTGGCAAAAGAGTACAACACTAACTGCATAATCAGATATTGCTAGATACATATACAGTTGTTCACTGGGTTGAGGACTACTCAGGATGGGTGGCTGCGTGAGATAGTGTTTGATCTCTCCAAATGCTTGTTCACAGTCGTTTGTCCATCCGGTTGCGTTGGCTCCTTTTAGTGTCAGGAAAAAAAAACTTAGTTTGTCCATGAAACAGGCTATGAAACATCCCAGCATAGCTAGACAGTCTGTGAGGCGCTGCAATTCTTTTTTAGTACTTGGGGCGGATGTCTCCATGACGACTCTGATTTGGTCTGGATTGACTTTTATTCCCCTTCATGTAACCATAAATCCTAAGAACTTGCCTGCACAACCCCAAAGGCATATTTGGTCAAGTTGAGCTTCATGTTGTAATTCCTCACTAGGCGAAGTTCTCTTCTAAATGTTGGGCATGTTCGGACCTGGTTTTACTTTTTACCACAATGTCATCAATGTATACTTCCACTGTGTGGCCGATTAGTGGCTTAAAGATCTTCGTCATCAGCCTTTGGTAGGTAGCCTCAACGTTCTTGAGCCCAAATGACATGACCCTGTAGCAGTATAATCCGTGAGGCATTAAGAAGGCTATTTTTTCTTCATCCGACTAGAACATCGGAATCTTATGATAACCAGAGAAAACATCTATGAAAGAAAGCATCACGTGTCCAGTAGTGGAATCGACTATCTGATCTATACGGGGCAACGGGAAACTATCTTTTGAGCTGACGTCATTCAGGTTGGTATAATCAATATAGACTCGTCATTTAGCCCTTTTTTCGGGACCACCACCACGTTTGTCAGCCACTCCGGATACTATACTTCCCTTATAAACCTAGCCATGAGAAATTTCTCTATTTTGCCCTGGATAATCCTCTGCCTATCCGGATGGAAGTGTCAGACTTTCTATCAGATAGGCCGTTAGGAAGGTATAACATTGAGCTTATGAGAGGCTACTGATGGATGGATTCCGGGTATATCAGAATGAGTCCATGCGAAAACTTTTTCATTATGCTGAAGCACTCCTTAGACCGCTTTTAGCTTCGGGTGTTAGTAAGGAGCTGACATAGGTAACGCGGTTGCTATCCTTAGAAAGAACCAAGAGTAGGAGTGGGTCAGGTGCCAACAAATCTCTTTCTACTGGGATCTGTAATTTCTATTGTTCCTCCGTGTCAACCGGTTCCATAGGTGGCTCAGAAGCACTTGTGGATCCGGATTCTCGTGCCACTTGATAACACTATCGTGCTACTAGATGGCTTCCAAAGAGGTTGATTTGTCTGTCCTCAGTTAAGTAGCTCATCATTTGATGATATGTAGAGGGCATGACCTTCATGTCGTGCAGCCATGTGCGTCCCATGATGGCGTTGAAAGGGGACAAGTCTTCCACTATTGAGAATTGCATATTCTGGACAATCAGCTCAGCTTGGACGTGTAGCACGACATCTCCCAGAGAAGTCGTCGAGGCCCCATTAAAACCTGACATTATCCGCTCGAGATTCTCTAGGGCGGATGACAGGAATCCCATCTATTTGAACACAGATAGCTGTAATAGGTCGATTGAACTGCCCTAGTCAACTAAAATCTGCCTTACATCGAAATCACTGATCCTCAACGTTAGGATGAGGGCATCTTCATGCTGTTGTAACATCCAGTTGGGGTCCACTAGAGGAAAGGTGATTACCCCATCTATTGGGCGCGTGCCCCCATCGGGCAAGCCGGGTTGGATGGAGCTAACCTACTCTCTTATTGAGGTGGCTCAAAGTAACCTTTGCCTCTTCCGTTTAGAGTTGTATTTTTCATCAATGGGCCCCCCATGAATGTAGTTGATTATGACTCTAGGAGCCGCTGAAGTTGTGGGGGTCGTGGTGGCTAGACTTCGGGCTACATCCCCACATTTCCCCTCTGAGCGGACGTACTATTTCAGATGCCCAACTCTTATTAATTTTTCTACTAAGTAGTGGAGGCTTCTGCATTGTTCTATGGTGTGACCATGGCCTTTATGGTAAGCACATTTTCTGTTCTAGTCTCGTTTTAACGGATCTGTCTTAATTGGCTCGGACCATTTGAAATCAGACAAATCCCGGATCATGGGGAGGAGTTTGTCGTATGAGTTACTAAGGGGAGTAAGATTGGCTAGGGTTGACTGTTGTCTGTTCTACCGCTTACCAGTTTGTCTACGTTGGCTTGCAAGTTTAGAGCTCCCAACTGAGTCATTTTTGGCATTTCAACTGGTGTCCAAGACCTGCTGGGTAGCTACGCAGATGTTGTCCTTAAGCATGGAGTATTTGTTTGCTCATTTGAACAAATCTTCCATCATTGCTGGAGTTTTTTTAGCAAGAGATTCAAAAAAGAGTGTACCTGGGCAAATGCTCCTCTTAAATATTTGAAGGATGGCGTCCATGCTACAAGACTCTATTTGAAGCATAGCCTACCCAGACCTCTTTACAAATTCTCTTAATGACTCGTTCTCTTGCATCTTTATATTTTGCAGGGTACTAATTATAATACCAAGGTTTGGTTAATCTTGATCTTGATGATAACAAAACAAGGTTTAAAACTAATGATCATATTTCAAGTGTGATTAGGCAAGATGATTTCCAAAGTGGCAATCACAAAGACAAATCAAGCCAATGAGAAATCATGAAGAAGAAAACCACCTCAAAGAGAAGAGTTTTTCAAGACCCAAGCTTCATAAGATCTCTTTGTAAGGTTGTTGGTGCACTAGGACTTTCATGCATTTCATTCTTTATTTATGCACCAAAATCATCCAAGAGTAATATTGTTTTAAATATCTTTAGAATTGGATGATTTCGTGATTTCAACTAAAACCTTGTGTTAAATGATTTTCAAACTTGTGTTAAAAGGTTTTAAGTTGAAAAATGTTGGGTGTTGAGCTAAAAAAGGGCTCAACCGGTCGACCGGTTGTGCTTATCCGGTCGAGTACTGATCGAGGGAGGCCAAGAAGTTTCTCTCTCTCCTAGTGGACTTCTCTTCCCAATCGAGTTAATTCTCTTCCCGGTTGAGGTCTAGTCAAGGACCGGTCGAGGTCCGGTTGAGGCTAACGGTCACTTGCCAAGCATTTAATGCTAACAGCTAGTCAACCGGTCAACCCCTAGCTCGACCGGTCGAACCCCCAAATGGCTAGTTTGGCTTTTCTCTTCTATAAAAAGGCTCCAAACTTCATTGTTTAAACAACTTAACCTTCCCAAATCTTTCTTGATTATATTTGAGCCTTGGAAGAGTATTTTTTAGTGCACCATTATTTCAAAACTTGCATATTTTTAGTGCATCATTCAATTCTAGTTTTTCTTGTATCATTTGAGCTTAAAGTCCTTGTGCTAGGATTTTTGTAAAATCTTTTATTTGTAAATCCTTAAGAGGAAGTTGTTCAAGAGTGGGATATCTCTTGAGAAGTGTAAAGGGTGCTTGGAGCCAAAAGTCCAAGATGGTGAATTAGAACCATAATCCAATTGTATTGCTTGAAGGCTTGGTTTGGAAGCCTTAGATTAGTGGAACCTCAAGCTTGGGATTGAAGCTAGAGGAGAGTGGATGTAGGCCGGGTTGCACCGAACCACTATAAACTCTTGTGTTTGCATTCTCTCTTCCCTACTCTTTAATTTATATGCAATTGTCTATATATTACTTATTATATACTTGAATATAATTGTCTCTTGCATTCACTTGTTTAAATTTGCAAAAAGAGACCATCACCCTATTCACCCCCCTCTAGGGTGATTACCATAGGTTGGATTAGCCTAAAATCCCTAACACTAATGTTTTGCTTATGCTACGTGGAGCATAGATATTATCCCACAAAGGTCTCCGACAAATCCCGAAAGTTATTAACGAAGTTCATCAGGAGGCGGTGGAACCACAAAAGAGCCTAGCCTTGGAGGCTAGCTGGAAAGACCTTGCACAGTAGCGCGTCATTCCCTATGTCAAGGGTCATGAGTTGCCTGTAGTGCATGATATGGTCAAATGGATCACCGGTTCCATCATATGTAGAGAATTTCGAGACCATGAACCCTTTTGGGACCTTGTAGCTGATGATGTGAGGGCTAAAAGACGTGGAGAGCATGTCATCCAGTCATCTTCTAATAGAGCCTGAGGGACCCCTACTGACCAGATCCCCCACTAGTTGTTGTACTGGCGGATGAGGGAGCTAGTCGATTATGGTCGGTGCAGTTGAAAGACCAGGACATGCCTCCTAGGCCGTCACTACGTGTGGTTCCCCCCCATGTCGGGCATCTAAGGCCCTGGCCTTGCGTGCATTGCATCTGATAGTTGAGACTTTCTATCGCGTCTCCTTTTTGTCAAGATGTGAGTGGAGTTGGAGCTTTCATCCTACGACGTGTGGCAGGTTGGTGGGGATCTTTCCTCTGGTTGTATTTCTTGTTCATTAGAAGGGAACTCTACATTCCTAGGATATGTCGCTTCCTCATTTTTCTTGGAGTTCATTTGCCGACTTCTAGGTTGTCCGTTACGAGAAGGGCCTGATGAGGACACCTGAATACGCAACACTTCGTTTTCTTCCCCAAGTCTCCTTGTCTCACAAAGTAGGGCTTGCATCTGTCTCTCGCTCTTTCGTTGGCGTCTTTCCATACTCTCGCTCCAATTGAAGTAGCCCTCGCTACCCATGGCGACCATTGGCTTCTGGAAGGTGTTAACATCTTTATTTCGTTCCCACAAACGACGCCAATGTTGATACCTGATCAACTGAGGATGGACTCCTCCTTTGGTTCTGGCAATGAGAGCCTCTATCTAGATGCCAAAGACTGGGCCTTCGTCGTCCCTGCACAAAGATGTCTGAACAGGTTGTCCGAACACATTCTTCGAAGCCTAAGTCAGACCCTAAGGTGGGTAGGAACCCTTAGAGAGAGAAAGAGAGAGAGAGAGAGAGAGAGAGAGAGAGAGAATCCTCGGTATTGCATACCTGTGCCCTATTTCATTGGGGTTTTTTATAGTGATCAAAAGGAGGAGAGCATAGTAGTGATGAGTTGGCCCTTAACTTAATGCCGCAATGATTACTGTGTAGTAAGTGTCAAGGCAATCATCGTAGTTGCAAGGTGGCTGGTGGCTGGTGGCTATGTCAGGCGGCGCGTCAAGACACAACTTGCCATCATTTCAATCCTATTGAGGGTATGGGACTGGAAGTGTCAGTCCACTGATGTAGACGTAAGGGTAAAAAGAGTCCCATTAGTCACTCCAGTGTCAGGTAATTATCGTCTCACACATCAGAGGGGATTTGGGGATGTTAGGAAAATGTGCCCCGCTCAGTGGCCCCAAATGGTCTGGATAGAATGCTTCTGAGTGCCTTGAAGGTTGTGCGGTCAGTGATGGAAGGAGTGACACGTGGTCCAACTAGGGTTCTGCCACGTGGAAGCACACGTGGGCAGACACGTGGGAGAAGGCCCCCACAATTACCGCATTTTCCATCTCTTAGTTATCCATTCATCATTTTGAATATCTCAATTGAGTCATTAGTTTTAAAATCGATCATCAGAATTAACAATAGTTTTTGCAACAATTTCATCTAAAATATTGACAGTAGGTAGTTCAATCGCTGTGAAGTTAGATTAGGCTGTGATTAAGTTGTAGAAATGTTGATTAAAGAGGCTTAACACCTTAAAATATAACAATAAACAAGCACATGTACTGAATCACTCGCCAGTGGCTGCCGGCAGAAACACTAGTAAAGTGTGGTACCGAACAAACATTTAGTGGTGGCCTTTGCTTTGGCCATTACTAACATGTACCGTATGGTGGCGGCTAGGACTTGGCCGCACCAAAGACCTTTTGTGATATTCATATTACTGACTTGAAATAGGCTCATACAGATACAAACATATTGTTAAGACATTATATAGATTAAGAAGTACTAGTAACCTTGTTTTATAACCTCGTTCAAAAAATTTTTTAGGTTCTTGTCAGATGATCCACCTTCCTTCACAGCTTCCCTTGCTAAACCCTTCCATTTCTTTGCATTCCTTCTCATTTCTTCACCCCTCTCTCCACTTCCCATCACCAATTCCAAGCACCTCTTGATTTCATTAGCTTCAACTATTCCTTCTTGGTTCACCATCACCCGTAAACCCGTCTTCAACACGTCTTCAATCAACCTTGCGTTTGTGTTTTGATCAGTCCACTGAGGAAATGCCACAACTGGCACCCCAGAAGTCAATCTCTCTAATGTTGAATTCCACCCAGTGTGTGACACAAAACATCCCACTGATGGATGTGACAAAACCTCAACTTGAGAACACCACGGTACTGTCATTCCTTGCTGTTCCAACTCTTCATGGCAACTCAGTGTCTTTTCTTCTTCATTTTCCTTAACTCGTATGACCCACAGGAAAGGCCGTCCTCCATCCAGCATCTGCTCTGACTGTTGCTTTGACAACACGGACAGGCTTCGAATGATACATAAATGACAGAAGATTCAGGCTTTGAGTTCAGCCACTGGATATAGTCCTTTGAACAGCGGAAAAGATCGCCTCCAAATGAAGTATCGGATAGATCTTTTCCATCCAAGAAAGCGGACGGAATCAAGGGTCCAATTCCCATCAAGTTAAACTTGTTGATAGCTCCTAGGGCCTCAGATTCTAGTGCATCGTAGCTGTTTACCAGTACTTTCGGGTTGCTTTCACAGTTGAGCATCTCTAGGTGCTTCTGAAACATTGGGAGGACAAATTTGTACGTATTCCCTTTTTGGGGGATTAAAAAGGAGGGAAGATCACTGCTGTTAAGCAAGGGGAGTGAAGGCTATGGGCCACCTCTGCTACCCATGGAAATTGGATACCATAGAGTAAGCAAGCAAAGGGACGACCTTCGTTGGCACCGGCCATGATAAGCTCAATAAGAGCTTGGGACCCGAGACGCTCAAGCTGGGACACGAAGTGCTCGACATCATCGCCTTGTTTAAGGCCATGGTCATAGCCATCCGAGAAAGTGGCAAACTCTAATCCATCCAGGTTTGGGGACTTGGACATACGGGAACCCGGCGGAAGCGCTAGGGAAAAAGGTGACATGGGCACCAGCACGTATGAGGAGCTTAGCTAGTTGGAGAGTTGGATTGATGTGGCCTTGTACGGGAAGCGTTACAATGAGGATGTGGGGGTTCGACATGGTGCAGTACAAATGAATGCGTATGCAGAAGAGGACCACCTCAATTTGTGGTCGGAACTGCATGGGCTGGAGTTGGAATTTTGTACACGAAATGAGCTATGGCTATGACGATTGTAACGACGCATCGAAGTTCTAAGTTGATTTGTCTTTGACTTAAATGTTATTTTCCAAAATCCATCTTAATTAGAACTCGTTTTTATTGGGATAATCACGAGCAGCTGTCAGAAAGCCCAG